>PVKB01002518.1:13473-273705 GCA_004027205.1 Ctenodactylus gundi
CCCCCCCCCCCCCCCCCCCCACAGCTGGGAAATGGCCAGCCGGGCAAACACTCTGGTGACATTTCACGCTCTGTCTGCTTTACGAGGTGAATACAGAATTAAAGTCACCTCCGTGTTTCACTCTGCATTTCTGCCCCAAAGCACACAGCCTCATGCTCAGCCTCGCCCGGGGCAGGATGGGCCAGCCACCCCTCAGCAGCAGACACCACCCCCTGTGTCCTGGCCTCCCGAGCCCCTTGATGGGGGTCCCGTCCCTGCCCAGCCCATCAGACCTGCGCCTCCTGGCTCACCCAGGTGGTTCTCACTGGCCACTGAAGCCACCTGGCCCACGCTGACGACTACCCCATCTGGACAATCTAATGCTTTTCTTGTCAGCGAATTTGGTGGGGGCTCTGCCATCCCCCCATGGCCAAATCCCAGCTTGGGCTGGGCCTGCAGGGGTCACCCTCCAGACCTGTACCCCCCACCCCAAGGGCCGGCCCCAGAGTCGCCCTCCAGCTCGCCCCTGGGCATGGCTCCAGCTCCGCCCTTCTCAGATTGCAATCATCCGCAATCATCCTGTGTCACTCCTGATGAAACCATTCCTCCGGTGCCCCGCCCAGTTCCCAAGGCCGAGGGGCACCCTAGCCTAGGGCCTGTCTCCCCTCCACATCCCTTCTAGAGGTTTGGTTGGTTTAGTTTGTACTGAGGATTGAAACCATGGCCTTTGCACTGAGCTACATCTCCAGGCCCCTTTATATATATATTTTTCCTTCTGTTCATTTATTTTTACTTTTGAGACAAAGTCTTGCTAAGTCATTGAGTCACCCTGGCTGGCCTGGCCTAGGGCTTTGTGATCCTCCTGCCTCACATTCACCCACAAAATAAAGGCCAAACACACTTCCCAACAGTATGGAGGCTCCTCCAAAAGGCTGAACAGGGGCTGGAGGAATGGCGTAGCGGTTAAAGTGCTTGCCTGGCAAGTGTAAGGTTCTGAGTTTGATTTCCTAGCACCACATAAGCTTACGCCTGTAATCCCAGCACTCAGGAGGCTGAGGCAGGCGGATTATTGGGAATCAGAGGCCAGCCTGGGCTATACTGTGAGTTCAGGTAAAAAGTAAAAGGCTGGGGCTGTAGCTCAGCGTACAGGTCCTGGGGTTAGTGCTTAGTACAGAAACAAACAAACTAGTTAGAGAATTCCATATAACCCAGCGATCCTGTTTCCCAGCATCTGCCCAGGGGACAGAGACCCGGTATTTACACACCTGTGTTCATTACAGTGCACAGGGTGGATGGAGGCTGTCCAAGTGTGTGCCCATGTATAGGTGAAGAGATACACAAACCAGGGTCTTAACAGCCATGTGCCTTAGCCATTTCTTGTTGCTGGATGCAATGCCCAACACCCACAACCTCAGGGTGCCTCACAGTATCAGGGGGTCTCGGTCCAGTCACGGGCAGCCTGCAATGGTGGAAGGGCACAGCATAGCCAAGAGAAGCTCTTTATGGCCTGGCAAGGCCAGAAGCTAAGAGCACAAAGGGCAGAGCTAGCAAGGGAGTTATATACCCTTCCAGGTCAAGCCCCAATGCTACATCCCTTCCAGGTTAAGCACTAACACTCCACCTTTTCCGGGTCAAGCCCTAATGCCCCACCCCTTCTGGGTCCCCTTTTGACTAGGCCCCACCTCTTAGCAGTACAGGAAATCAATGGATTAACTGCCATAACTGAATCACTTTCCAAATACGATACTTTTGGAGAACATTTTATATCACAACCAGAAAAGCCATGAAATATTATTCAGCCTTATAAAAAAGGAAGGAAATTCTGTCACTTGGGACAATCTGGGTAAGTAAGAACATTAGGCTGAGTGACAGAGCCAGTCACATAGAGACAAATACTGGAGGTTTCCATTGCAGGAGATGCACTCTGGTGTGAGAATGGTTGTATGTCCCCAGAGCTCCACGTACTGAAACCGGATCTCTGCCAGGAGGGACCAAGAAGGTGGGAACTGGACAGACACTGGTGTTTTTAGGCGGAGCCTTTGGAATCGACGGTCGGCACACGTGCCTCAGGCAGCGGAGGTCACGCAGGCAGCGGGCGATGGCCGCCAAGGGCCGAGACACCGATGCCAGTTTCAGAACAAACGAATGTGCGTGACAACAGTGGCCTGTACAGGCCCGTCCAGCCTGTCATCCCAGCACTTGGGAGGCTGAGGCAGGAGGACTGCTGTGAGTTCCAGGCCCGTGTGGGCTACAGAGTGAGTTCAGGACCAGCCTGGGCTACAGAGGGAGACCCTGTCTCAAGAAATAAAAAAAGAGAGAGAAAGAAAGAAAGGAAACAAGCAAGCAGGCAATGATGGACTCGGGATGGTCGGCAGCCCAGCGCCTATGCCTACCTCCTCTTCTCCAACCTCCATTAAGCCATAAGGTCAGAGGAGACCTCAAGGACGCAGTTAATAAACAGCTAACTTGGAAGGGATACACAAAATAAAGCCTGGGTGTATGTAGGGCAGCCAACCCGCCCTCAGTCCCGGTCCAGCCGCTCCCAGGGCTGTGGTGACTCACTTCCTGTGCCCCCTCCCAGGGGCAGGACAGGGAGAGTTGTGGGGGGGAGCCGAATCCTCTGCTGGCACTGCAGGCCCCTGCAGGCCCCGACTGGGTCTGCAAGGCCGGCTCTGCAGAGTCCCAACTGCTGGGGAGGCCGGGTCGGAGGTGCAGACCTATAATTCTAGCACTCTGGGAGGCTGAGACAGGAAGACTGAAAGTCTGAGCTCATGCTGAGGAATTTAGCCAGTTAGTAAGCCTTTGTCTCAAAATATAAAAGGGAGAGGGGTGTAGCTCAGCGTGAAGGCCCTGGCTGCCACACCTAACATCGAGGGGTGGGGTGCAGCAGAAAGAGAAAAGCTCACCCCATCTCGGTGGCTACCAGAGGGTCCCGGAACTCGCCCAGCTCATCAGGGCTAAACTAGAGATGCGCTGCCCAGGGCCCACTGGGCAGTGCTCAGCCACACCCCTGCGTGTCAGGAAGGGACTTGGGCCAGGCCGTCCCAGCCGGAGGGGTAGGCCATGCCAGATGCTAAATGCACCCAGGCACAGGACACCCCCTTCTTGCCCACCCCAAAAAGGAGCCACCGCCCCTAAGCCCAGCTGTGGCTCCCCCAGCCACCCCTTACCTAACTGCGCTCTCTCAGCGGGAAACGGGCTCAGGGCATAGGAAGGGACAGCGAGGTCACGCTGAGAGTCGAGAGGGGAGAGGGTTGGAAACAGGACCAGGGGCTGGCCAGCACCCACAGCACCCACTGGAAGTGGGGTGGACAAGGCCCGGGCCAGCTGGTGGCCGGGTGGGTTGGGACGTAGGGTGAGGATGTCATGGTGGCCGGGCTCGATGCCTGGGGCTAGTCGATCCCACGGGAAGAGCGTCTCCCAGGGCTGCAGCGTGTCGGGGTAAAGCTTGGCAGAGACTTAGGAGAAGCCATCTGGAATGCCACAGGCTGGGCAGGCGGGTACCAGGCCAAAGGGGGTCGCCTTGTTAAGGTAACTGGCTCAGTGGACAGGAAACCAAGCCAGGCTGCCGGGGGACTTTCTCCCCCATGTGCCAAAGATGACCGGATCTCCTCATGCCACCCCGCGCCATTTCACAGTACTGTCCAGAGTCCCCTTGTCCCTGTCCCCAAGGAGCCAATGCTGTCCCCGACACCAGGCGGCCCCAGGATTTATGAACATCTGAAGCACATGGTGTTGCAGGACTGTACTTTTCCATCTGGCACGCTCACGCTCACGGCTCACGGGGTGGTGGTGAGGAGGAGGAGGCCTGGCCCACGCTCTCCACAGGGAGCCGGGGGGGGGGGGGGGTCCGGGAGGGGCGATGGGGAGCCTGCAGTGGCTGCAGTCACAGAGGGCGCCACCATCAAGGCATGTCTGTAGGTACAGCGCACCTGCTCCCTCACCCACTTTGATCCCTTCCCCCCCCCCCCCCCCCCCCCCCCCCCCCCCCCCCCCCCCCCCCCCCCCCCCGCCGCGATATTGCCAAAAAGCAGGAAAACTCCTACACATCCATCAGGGCCAAACGTCTGCATCTGCCCCACCCACCAAGGCCAGGGCTGGGCAAGGACATTCCAGCTTTGGTTTGGGAAACCATAACACAAACAGGAAAAGCTGTTTGGGGTCAACAGCAGGGCTGTGGCAGAAGCCAAAGCTCCCCGGGGGCCTAAGAGAAGGGGGCTGCTCCCTCTGTGGCCACCCTGGACCCCGGCTGTGCGACCCAAGTCCCAGGTGAGGCCTCAGTAGACTGGGGTGGTGTGCTGCATCCTGTCCATCTGGACTTCCACACTGGCCTCTACGGCTGCCAGGAACGTGGCTTTGGTCCCCTGGTCTCCAGGGCCCTGGGGAATCTCAAAAGCTCCGGGAGGGACACTATCCCATTGTCACCAAGGGGTGACTCTGTGATAGGGACTGGTTCCCTTTGGAGCACTGGCAGGTCTTTTTGTTTTGTTTTGTTTTGTTTTTCTTCTCTAGTTTTGGGAACTGAACCCCAGGGCCTTTGACTGAGCTACATCCCCAGCCCTTTTTAAATTTTTATTTTGGGACAGCGTCTTACTCCTAGTTGCTAAATTGCCTAACATGAGCTCAAACTTGAGATTTCCCACCTTGGCCTCCTAGAGTGTTCCATCTTTTTATTTTCTTTTTTTTAATGTTAGGACAGGGTCTTGCTAAGTCACTTGTGATCCTTCTGCTTCAGCTCTCCAGACTGCTGGGATTCCAGCCTGTCCTGCCAGGCACAGCTAGCAGGTTCTTTGGAGGACAGCACCCGCTGGGCACCACTGCTGCCCGGAATGCCGTGAACCTGGTCTCAGAACTGCCCTCTGGGGAACTCCGGAGTAGTTGGCCTGGGATCTCGAACCCAGGAATTTCCACACACCCATAGCAGCCCGGGCAGGGTTGGGTAGGGAAGAGGGACAGGATCCAGCTTGGCATTACTAGGCGCCACTGCGGCTCCAGGAGTCACCCAGGGCCTCTGCCTGCCCATCTGCTGAGGAGGAAGGGCAGGCTGCATGTGGCTGCTTATTCTGCACGTACTAAGTGCGCCAGGCCGCAGCCCAGGCCCCACCCTGACCACGGGACGAAGCCATGCACAGCACAGCCAAGAGGCCTGGCCCACGCTGCACTACTGGGGCGGGCAGCCACTGGAGCACAGGAGGCCAGCAGGGCCGAGACAAGCAGGGCCCCGGAAGGGAAGGCCACAGGGGTGCATGGATGGGCCCAAGGGCTTGCTCCAGCTAAGACTCCTGGGTCTAAGGTTTCCTTCTCGCCGGGTCAAGCTGGAGGGCCGACGCACCTGCAGGGACATCCCAGGCTACCCAGGGAAGGGGGGCGGGGGGCATCCACACAGGCCACAGCCCCAGATATCTCCCAGTGCCCACCAGCCCTGGGTGTCCTGGCCCATTCTCAGGCCAAAGGCAGACCTGGGCAGAGTCCCAGGCGGGTCTTGGCTTTAGACCAGGGGTGGGAAACATCAGCCCAGCCAAGGCCTCCCCAAAGAGAGGCGATTTCAGCCAGCATCCTAGGGGCTGAGTTTGTAGTTTTATTTGCTTGTTTTATGTCATACTGAGGATCGCACCCAGGGCTTTCCCACTGCGCCACATCCCCAGCCCATTTTGTAGCCTTTTTTTTTTTTTTTTTTTGAGATGGGCCTTGTCATGCTCTGTAGTCCAGGCCTGTCCTAAACTCACTATGTAGCCCATGCTAGCCTCAAAATCATAGCAATCCTCCTGCCTCAGCCTCCTGAGCTCTGGGATTGCCATGCCCAATTTATGTGGGGCCAGGGAATCAAACTCAGGGCCTCGCCCTTGCTAGGCAAGCACTCCACTGTGCTCTTCCCCAGCCACCCATTCTGCAGTTTTACTGAGCTACATCCCTGCCCTAGTGTGTATAGAATCTGTTTGTGTCTTTATGGAATTGAACTCAGGGCCTTGTCCCCGAGCTACACGCCCACCCCATCCCGGTCCATCTTTGTTATCTGTGTGAGGCAGGGTCTCACTGAGGCGCTGAGGTGCTTAGGCGAGGCTCCCACTCGGGATCCTTCTGCCCCCGTCTCACAGGACACTGGGATTTCAGGCTTGCACAGCCAGGCTCCCCTAGGGGAGACTTAATTAAATGCTTGACCAAATATAACAGGTTAATTTTTAAGTTGGTAATTTTGTGTGGCTAGTGAATGATGTTATAAGTTTCCAAATGGCCTCTGGCGCCCAGACCAGTGGTGCAGGCCTATCATCTCAGCTTTCAAGGAGGCTGAGGCAGGAGGATCCCAAATTTGAGCCCAGCCTTGGCAACTTAGACCTTGTCTTGAAATCAAAACTAAGAAACAGGCTGGGGATATAGGTCAAGGCAGAAAAAAAAAAAAAAAAAAAAAAAGCTTCCCCACGCTAGTCTTACACAATAAAACCCCGACCTTGTCCACCTGTGGAGGCTCTCCTGCCCTCCTCAACCCCCCGACTCCTGGAGTGTCCCATGTCCTAATGTGAGGAAGCAAAAAGAGGGATTCAAACCCTCCTTTCTCATGAATTTTAGGAGGTTCTACAGAGTTTTTGCTTTGTTTTGTACTAAAAATTGAACCCAAGACCTTCACCCCTAGCACTGCACCCCCATTTTTTTGAGGCAGGCTCTCTCTGAGTTGCTAAGTTGCCCAGGCAGAGCTCCAACTTGTGACCTTCCTGCCTCAGCCTCCTAGAATGCTGGATGACAGGCCAGTGCCCCCGAGGCCGGGCTTCCCGCCCACGTCTCTGGTTGAACCCTGGGTCAGGGCATGTCCCACTTCGCATGTCCCACCACATCTGGCTTAGAGTTCCTTTATGACCAGTAAAACCTGCAAATCCACAGTGTGGCAGGATGTGGCCCCGCCCCAATGGACTCCCAACGCTCGGCCACTGCTGGACAGAACTAGCCCACCTGGGAAATTGCTGACATGCGTGCACAGACACGTGAACACGCATGCAGGAGAAAATACCAGCCATGACCTCATTTGCTTTTCAGACAGCTCACCCCGTCTGTCATAAAGCCATGCAGATGTTGTTGTCCTCATATCGCACAAGGGGAAACTGAGGCAAGAAAAGCAGATTCTCTTTCCAGTCCCTAGCTGCCCCATGGATGACGTGGAGGGAAAGGAGATAGTGAAGATGACAATTTCCAGATAAAACGTCCCAGCCGGATAAGCAAGAATCCGCGGCACAGGCGGGCCTCGTGGGGCCTGTAACTCGGCGCCCACCCCACCTCGGAAGAAAGGAGAAGTCACCTTCTGCCCGCTAAGCTCTCAGAGCCGTGGATGGTTCCCGGCTTAAAAAAAAAAGAAGTTGCGCCAGGCTGTGGTTTGAGGTCTGCCTCCCAGCAGCGGAGAAAGTCCGCCTAATTTCTAGAGCCGATTATAGGCACCCTCCTGTAGTCCTAGGACTCAGGAGGCTGAGGCAGGAGCATTGCGAGTTCAAGGCCAGCCTGAGCTACATAGTAAGTTCAAGGTCAGTCACTACTTGGTGAGTCTCCAAAAACAAGTTGCCCCAAGTTAGAGAAGGGTAGCAAGGGATCTGGAGGTGACGCTGGGCACCCTCTGGTCAGCTCTGTTGTGTCCTAGCTCCCACGGACCTGCTGGAAAAGCTCTTGGCTGCCGCTGGTTAATTCAGGCCAGCTTGGTAGGGCACCTTCTGCATACCAGGTGCCATGGCTACAGGGAGCAAAGCAGCTCTGGCCTCCTGCAGCTCCCTGGCATTCATGGAGTTTCCCAGCAGGCCTTACACCCACTTGGAGGTGTCTCCTCTGGTGCACTCCATCACAAGAAGACACTCAGTGAGTAGGGACAGGAAGATCCCCTGGGTCCAGGGCTGGGGGCGGGGGCAGAAGCCCATGATGAGCTCTGGAAGGCTGGCAGCAGAGGAGAGCCCACCACTTCACCACTGTCTGCTTTCTGTCTGCAGCTGGGCTGAGACCGGCCTCCAAATATGTTGCCACAAGGTGTGTCCACTTTTGCCTTGTCCACTCCTCTGGGGTCCTGGGTGGCTCTGGTAGCAGGGGCAGCTTGTCCCTTCCCCACCCAGGCTGGAGGAACCCACTCAGGTCCATGCGGCCAGCACTGGGCTCCTGCTGCAGGCGGCGGTCACCTGCTCTCAGTGTGTCCACTGGGGCCTCAGTGATGCCAGCCACGACTGTGCAGCACAGGGGGACGCTGTGAGCCCCGCAGCTGGGCACCCCCTCCACGGGCAGCCACCCCTTCCCCGGCCCACGCCCGAGTAGGTTGCAGGGGCCCGCCTGGGGCACACTGAGCTTGCCAGGTGTCACTCCTGCAGCAGCAGGGAGGCAGGAAACCCAGACTCCAGCTTCCCTCAAACGGTCCCAGCCACCTGTGCGGTTCCCCATCCTCACTGTCCCCGGTCGCTCTGAGCTAATCCCCAGCCAACTTTACCATCTTGCTAAACCGCCAAGTTGCCCAAGCTGGGCTCCAACTTGGCGACCTTCCTGTCCCAGCCTCCTGGAGCGCTAGGGCTCCAGGGGTGCGTCCCCACTCCCAGTGGGGACATTTGTAGGGGGCTGGGGTGGGGACCTGAGGAACGGCGGTGAAAAGCCCCGGGGTTCTGCCGGGCGGGCGGCGGGCCACCTTCCCCGACCCAAGTCCTGCGCGGCGCAAACTTCCGGGCTCGGTTACCTGGGCTCGGCAGCCGTGGCGTCCGGCGGGCAGGCAGGGACGACGCGGGAAGTGGCGGGCGCTCCTGGGCTCCAGAGCCGCACCTGCGCCGCCCGCAGTGTGCGTCCCGTGCAGCAGCCGGGCGGGGCGGGGAGGAGCCTGCAGCGCCCTCGCGCCGAGACGCCTCCCTCCCTCCCCGTCCCTCCCCGCGCACACGCGCCCTGTCCCTCGGAAACACGCGGGTCCCCGCAGCCGCGCCCGCGGGGGCGCTCTGGGTGCCGCACCGCGGGCCACCGGACCCACCGCCCCTGATCCCTGAGCGGCGCGGAGCCTCCGGGTCCTGGGTCGCAAGCTCCCAGACTGGACGGCGCTGGGCCTGGCCCTCTGCCACCTGGCGGTGCCGCAGAGGGCGAAGGAACCCAGGGACCCGAGCTCGGGCTGCTGCCAGGAACGTGCACAGGTGGCAGCCACTTTCTGCTCCCAGCCACCTGAGCCAAGGCCCGGGGAAAATCCACCCTGGTCTGCAGAGTGAACAGTGGGGGAAACCCAGACCGAACCTGGGGTTAGTCTCCATTCCATGCAGAGGCCATGGCGTCCCCTTGTGGCCTGGCACCCACTGGGAGTGAGCCAGCGGGGGCGCCATCTGTGAGGCTGCCTCTATGGGTCCTGGAATGGGGTGTGGGACACTTTCTATCTTTCTTTTTCTTTCTTTCTTTTTTTTTTTTTGACAGGGTCTCTCTGTAGCCCAGGATGGTCTTGAACTCACTATGGAGCCCAGGCTGGCCTTGGACTCACAGTAATCCTCCTGCCTCAGCCTCCCAAGTGCTGGGATCAAGGCGTGTGCCACCATACCTGGCTAATTTTCATGTGATGCTGGGAAATGTAACCCAGAGCCTTATGCCTGCTAGGTAAGTGCTCTAACCATTAAGCCAAGCTCCCAGCTGTGGTGTGAGCACATGTGTGCCTGCATGTGCTTGCATGTGCTTGTCCTTTCAGACCCAAGTGCTTCTGTTTGTTTGAGGGAGTCTCCGCTGTGGACAAGGTTGATCCTGAACTCACAATGTCACCCAGGCTGGCCTCAGACTCACCGCCACAGCCTCCTGCCTCTGCCTCCCAAGTGCTGGGATTACAGGTGTGTGTCACCACACCCAGCTAATGTGTGGTACTAGGGAGCAGAACCCAGGTCCTCCAGCTTCCTAGGCAAGCGCTCTACCCACTGAGCTACGCCCCAGCCCTCTCAGACTTATGCTCTTAACGTTTGCGGCACCAACCAACCAGCAGGTGATGTGTTCTTTGCTAACTGGAATCTGACTTGAGCGTGGGGCAGAGGCGGTGGAACCCAGTTCTGTGAACTGAGTGGCCCTGGAGGAGCCTTGAGACCCCGCTGTGGTGACTCCAACCTTGGCCCCGGGAGGGGGAGAGCAGGGTGCAAGCTTTCCAACACCTCATGTCTGCTCGGGGGCTGCCGGGAGGCGGAGGCGGCTGCAAGTCCTCTGACCTCTGGCAGGCAAAGCCTCCGTCTCTCTGCCCGCTGCCCTCCCCACAGGAGCTGGGGCACACTGCAAGGACAACAAGGACGGGGACATGCCCCACCAGCCGCTGCCAGAGTAAACAGGGCCGCCAGGTGCCCCACCCGGGGTGTCACGGCAGGCGGCCGGGGAGGCCCCCGTCCTGCCATGGCAGGGCCTGGCAGCGCACTGGGGCAGCTGTGCCATGAAGGAGCCCACAGCCCCGCTGGCAGGCTGGCCCTGTGCCGGGATGGGAGCACAGGAGGGCCAGAGCCAGGTGAGGAGCCAGGACGGGGGCCTAGACCACAGTGGGGATTCTGGAAGTACTGAGTTCCACTCCCCCCATCACAGTGAGGAAATGGAGGCCCAGAGAGGGGGAGCGACCTCCCAAAGGTCACACAGTCACAGGAAACTAGCAGAGCTAGACCCGGGTTCCAGGTCTGTGTTGCCCAAGGACACCTGGGAAGGGAGGGGAAGCCAGTTAGGGCACAGCAGGACCAGGATGGAGGGAGCCGCCCCCAGGCCAGGCTGAGCGCCGCCCAGTGAGGAGACATCCCTGGGGACACGCAGGCCCAGCGTGTCCAGGGAGACTCTGTCCCTGAACCTGGGGTTTTAGTTTTGTTTTGCTGTGTGTTTTTGTGGGGCTGGGGGTTCAGCTGCAGCTTCACGCTGAGCTATGTCCCCCACCCATTTTCACTTCTTTGAGACTGTGTCTAAGTCACTAAATCACCCAGGCTCGGTGCAAACTTGTGATCTTCCTGCCTCAGCCTCCCAGAGTGCCAGGAGGACAAGCCTAGGTCACCCACCCGGCTCCTGGTTTCTTTTTTGTGTGGAGGGAGATCATGGTCTCGTCCCTCACTGTGGTGGCCACGGACACACTCACAAGTGCTTTGTGAACGGTAGTGCGTGGAGCAAATGTCCTACACGCCATGGCACTGTTATTTCACTGGCTTCAGTGACTGCTTTGTGGAACCGACCCGTGTTTGCCTGGCTCTAGTGTTCCATCATGTCCAGAGGCGGCTGGACCGCACACAGTGGCCAGAAAGAGGGGCAGGGGGAGTGCGAAGTAAGGAAAGCCCGAGTCCTAAGTGTCAGTGTGGTGGCTCAGACCTGTGGGTGCCCGCTCATCACCCAGCTTGCCAGCTCCTCCCGGCGGGCGCAGACCCCCAGTCCTCTTTGTGTTTGTTCAGAGGGTCTCCGGTGAGAGCAGGGACAGTAGAGAGGGGACCATCTTGCCCACAGAGGTGTCCCAGGCCCTCTGGTGCCCATCCTTCCCTTGAGCCGTTGCCCTTCCAGGCCCTCACCCCCACTGTGGTGGGGCATCAGGGCCCCACTTTGCAGATAAGAAAGTCCTGCTCGGAGGGAGAGGCGCCCCGACTGGTCTCTCTGCCCTGACTGCTAGCAAGCACCCCGCCCCAGGACGCTGATGCCCAGTACCTGCCCTGCTGACAAAGCCCTGTCCCACCCTCAGTCTCCCTGAGGGAGGGAGAAATGGCCTCCCCAGGAGAGGACACAGGCTGGGAACTTCCTAGGGAGTGTCCCTTCTACCGCCACGCCCAGCAGAGGGTCAGTGCCCCAGAGCGGCTGCCACAAGTTAGCCTGGGCTCCATAGCTCCTGACAGTAGACGTTTCACCTCACAGTCCTGGCGGCCAGAAGTCCCAGCTCCAGAGGCAGTTGGGCCATGTCCCCTCTGCAGACTCTGCTGGGCCACTTTCTGCCTCTTCCTGCCTCTGCCCCCACCCCCCACCCCGCACTTCTGGACACATGGAGGCGTCTCTCCACGCCCTGTCCCATCTTCCCATGGCCTTCTGGGTGTCCCCACACAGCTGCCACTCTGTGTAAAGGACTCCAGCCATTGAGTTGTGGGTGACCATGTCTCCAGCACTTCCACGTCACCGCACATACAACAACCCCTTTCCCATGCTGTGTCGCCATCGCAGAGAGTGGAAGTAGAGCCACACACAGATCTTTTGGGGGACACAGCCAGCTCTCTGAAGTGCCTCTCTTCCCACTGGCAGCTCCTGGGGTCCAGCAGGGCCGACTCGTCCCTCCATGACCCCGTCCATTTTCCTTCCCTGACTCAGCTGCCTGGCAAAGCATGCTACAGCCTGGTCACTTGCCCTGTGAGGCTGTGCAGGAGGGAAAGACCAAAGCCCTTTGGGGACCTTGCTGGGGGGCACGCAGAGCCTCATCTCCCTCTGCCTCCCTGTCCCACCCTGTCTCACGTGACCATGGCAGGTGCAGCCCCTGGGGCTCCCCGTCCTTGACACCTACCCTGGCATAGCAATGTCCTAGGGACGCAGGCAGATGCCACTATAGGCTCAGGAGACAAACACCTGTGCCTTTGACCTCTAACCCATTAAAAGCAGTTTTTCCTCAAAACTGGAACTTTCCCCTCAGGCCCACAGCTGTCCTAAGGGGACAGTAGAACCCCGCTTTGCAGAACTCAGGGTCCAACCCTCCTGGGCTGCACAGAGCTGACAAAGTGAGGTTGGTTAGCCCCGGATGTCCCCAGCCTACTCCCCACACTTTGGGGCTGGGGACACCAGGGTCAGAGGCATCAGGGACAGCCAGCTGCACCCAGAATCTCCAGTGTCCTAAACTCACAATCCCCTGGGGTTCCGGCAGAGCCTCTCATGTGACAGAAATTGCCCTTCAACTCACAAGCATTCCCCTTAGGAGAACCAAATAGCCCTCGAGTGACGAAGACTCAATGTGAGCTGTAAAGTTGGGCCCCGGTGCACCGCAGGACCATGAAGCTGGTCCCCAGTGTTGCACATGGGCGGCCCGTCCTCTTCCTCGGAGCGTGCCCTCTCCAGTTGGGGGCCATTCCCTATTTCCTGTTGTGGTCCGGGTAAGCTTTCGCGTGAAAATGTCTACTGTTCCTCTGGTTGGAATTTCTGTCATTATTAAAGCAAAGACCTTCGGAGGCCCATGCTGTCTGGCCCGCTGGTGACATGATGAGAAAATACGACCGCCCTGTGCCGGGACTGCCAGTCCTGGCTGCAGGGCACTGCTCCAGCCCAAAGCCCTGGAGGAGAGCTCCTTGGCGACCTCCATGGTCTTGCAGGCCTATGGTCCTAGCACTGGGGAGGCTGAGGCAGGAGTATTGCAATCTGGAGCCCAATCTGGCAACTTAGCCTGACCCTGTTTCAAGATAAAGGGCTGTGGATACAGCTCGGTCAAAGGCCCTGGGTTCCTTCCCAGGTACACTAACAAAGCAGTTTCTGGGGAGCCCCTGCTGGATAGCAACCCGCTGTCTAGCTCCCTCTGCTGCACCTTCTTGGACTGTCCGGAGCCTGGTCACGGTGGGTGCACCTCTCCCAGAGGCCATTGCTACTATATTTCCAGTCTGGATGAAGGGCCACTGACAATACTTCCTCTGTGTCTCCTCCTCCCGGGTCCCAGCGCCTTTGATCCAGGGGACGCTGCCGAGGCTGGAGTCACTCCCTGGAACAGCGCCTCCCACTCCAGCCAGAAGTCCTGCCTCCCCCACGGGGATAAAGGCCTTTCAGGATGGCCACAGGCAAACAGAGACAAATCCCTCTGCCCCCAGCTCCCTCCCAGCCCTGGGCCACCTCAAGTACTTGCTGCCTGCTCCAGGGCATAAGCAGGAATCTTCACACCTTTCCACCAGCCAGCCCACCTGGGACAAGAGCAGAGCTGGCAAGGAGCCTCACAAAGGAAAGAAAAGGAGCTCACAGGCAGGAACTCCAGCAACTCCCGCGCCCACTGCACAGCCGGTGGTGGCCAGCCTGGTAGCGCAGGCTGTGATCCCAGCGGGCTGAGAGGCCGGGAGGAGGATCACAAGCCCCAGCCCAGCCCCAGCGATTAAGCAACTTAGGGAGACACAGGGAAGGGAGAGCTGATTGGTGACACCAGAAAGCTTTGAGGCCACGACGTTGATTCAAATTGGAGATGGATGAAACCCTCAGCTGGGAAAAAATATTGCATCTGTGCTAGAAGGAAACGGGAAAAAAACAAAACAAAACAAAAATGCTCACTTAGTCCTTTCTGGGAATCGTGAGTGATGCTTTCTGGTGTTGTTGCAATAGTGTTCGGGCAATGTTATTTGATACGAGTCTGTTTCATCAGTGTTATTAGTATTATATTCAGGGTAGGCCCTTATTTCTTTATTTTTTCTGCAGTGCTAGGGATCAAACCCAGAACTGTTTACCTCTTGGCTATATTACTAGTCCCTTTTAATTTTTATTTATTTATTTAATTTTGAGACAGGGTCTCGCTCTGCAGCCCAGGCTGGTCCTGAACTCACTATGAAGCCCAGGCTGGCCTTGGACTCCTGGCAATCCTCCTGTCTCAGCCTCCTGAGTGCTGGGATTACAGGCGTGAGCCACCACGCTCAGTTTATGTCGTGCCGGGGAATTGAGCTTGGGGACTTAGCACTTGCTAGGCAAATGCTTTAAGCACAGAGCCATTCCTCCAGCCCCTTAATTTTTCTTTTTAGATACTCTTAATAAGCTGTCCAGCTTGGGCTTGAACTTGTAACCCTCCTGTCTCAGCCTCCAGGGCAGCTTGGCGGGGCAGGCCCTTGCATGGAAGGACTCATGTGCGCACAGGTACCCAGGTGAGCTGCCTTTGATGGGGGGAGGTGTTTGCATTTGACAACAGCCCAAGCTCCAGGCTGACAGGGATGGCAGACCGTCTTCCCCGCTCGGCCCCTCAATACCCCGTCAGCCCTCTCAGGGCCGTTGTCCCTGTGGGGCCACCGAGGGCAGACCAACCGCGTGAGGAGCACACCACACAGACTCCGCTCTGGGCCTCCTGCTCCCTGCTCATGCCTTGATTGCATCTGGGGAATGGCACACGTCACACTGCTCGGCTCCGCGAATCTTGTCCAGCCTGCCACCCTAGCTCAACTTCTACCTCCCCGGTTCTGTTTATCTTTGAGAACGGATGGGACGCCTCTAGGCCACAGGTCAGCAAGTCCAAATGAGCTGACCTAACCCTAAAATGGTTGTAAAGCAGGTACTAGAGCCAGCCCGGCTGCTTCACAGGCCAGCGATCACAGCACTTTGGGAGGCTGAGGCAGGAGAATTGCAAGTTCGAATGCAGCCTGGAAAATCTAGCAACTGGCAGACAACCTCTCCCTCCGTGATAATGCCCCCCCCCACACACACACACATGCCAAATGACAAACCAGCAAATGCTGTGCCAATGACCTGTGACCGAAAAGAACCACAGAAAGAGCAGAAGAGTCAGGCCCTACACAGGCCTGTCATCCCTCGCAGCACTCCAGGAGGCTGAGGCAGGAGGGTCACAAGTTCAAGCCCACCTGGGCAACTTCGTGACTTAGCAAGACCCTGTCTCCGAAGAAGAAGAGGAAGAAGAAGAAGAAGAGGTGGAGGAGGAGGAGGAGGAGGAGGAGGAGGAGGAGGAGTTGGAGATGTAGCTCAGAGTGAAGGCCCTGGCCTCGACCGGTCCCCAGCATCACACGCAGCAGACAGAGGTGGCACCCGCACTCCCAGGAAAGTGGCATCTCTCCCTGGCAGCTTGTCCCCACGTCCACAGCCCCGAGCCCAGGGGCTTGAGAGGCTTGTAGTGAGCTTTATCTCCCAGTTCTACTTCCGACTACCAACAGCATCTCCTTTGTGGCTCCATTGGAGCAGGATCTTGTTAGCTCCCATTTCTAAGAGGGAAAAGGACCCTGGTGCCAGAGATCAGTGCCGAAGTGGGGGCGCACGAGGGGTAGGAACGGTGCCGAGGGCCCGCAGTACAGGGCAAGGTCGAGCTCGCAGCCCAGTGACCCGGGCCAAGGTGAAGGGCCTGCTCCCTGCTGCCTCTGGGTCTCTGTTCTGACACAGGGGCTGGGAGGGACCTCCTCAGCAGAGGGTCAGTTGGGCCATGGAAGCTTCTAGAAACAGCCAGGATGGGAACTGACCCTGCCCAGGACAGGGCTCCCTATAGAAGGATTGGGAGCTGTGGTCTCAGGAGGAGGTAGAGAGAGCCTCGCTATGCTGCGCACAAACCCAACCAACCAGGAGCTGCCAGAACAGGGATCTGGAAGTATCGCCGCAGTGCTGCCCTCCTGGGGCCTCACCTGGCTGGCCACACAGCAGCTCCGGGCACCCTGTGCACCCTGTGGTAAGCCTGGGCTGCTGGGGCATGGGGGTTCCAATTGAGGCAAAACATTATGGACACAGGACCTTTGCTGTAACAAGAGAGTTTAAAGTGGCAACAGGGGACTGAGGTTGTGGTTCAGTGGTTAGAGCGCTTGTCTAGCAAGTGTGAGGCCCTGGGTTTGATTCCTCAGCACCACATAAGCCAGGCGTGGTGGAGCACACCTGTAATCCCAGCACTCGGGAGGCTGAGGCAGGGGGATTGCTGTGAGTCCAAGGCCAGCCTGGGCTCCATAGTGAGTTCAGGACCAGCTTGGGCTACAGAGTGAGACCCTGTCTCAACAACAACAGCAGCAAAATGACAACAGGTGCTGCTTACCCAGTTCTTACTCCAGGCCAGTTGGCCACATCTGCTCGCAACCCCTCTGCAGGCTCCTAGCTCGCTACCCCATTTCATGGACGAGAAAACTGAGGCTGACTTGTACGTGATCACACAGCTTTGACTCGATTCAGGACTGGCCCAAAGTTTTTGCTGGGCTATACTGCTTCTCTTAGCAATCAGAAGGTGCATTTAGAGTTGGAAAGATAAATGTGTGTGTGTGTGTGTGTGTGTGTGTGTGTGTGTGTGTGTGTGTGTGATTTTTTTCCTGAAACCTATCTGCCCTGAACTTTGTGCTAAGATAACCCTGTTCACGGTCTCCAATCAATCCTTTGCACTCAGCTGCATTCCAGCTTGTTTTTAAATTTTCATTTGAGAAAAGGCCTCATAAAGTTGTAAATTGTCCAGGTTGGGCTCAAACTTGTGATCCTCCTGCCTCAGTCTCCCAGAGAGCTATAATACAGGCCTGTGATCCTACACTCACATCTTACAGTTTCTTTCTCTCTTTCTATCTATCTTTCTTTCTTTTTGAGACAGGGTGTCACTGTGCAGTCCAGGCTGGTCCTGAGCTCACTATGTAGCCCAGGGCTGGCCTCCAACTCCTAACAATTCCGCCTCAGCCTCCTGAGTGCTAGGATTACAGGCATGCATTACCACACCCAGCTTGGATAGCTGGGTGGGGTGGAGGGAATCGACCCCAGGGCCTTGCGCTTGCTAGGCCAGTGCTCTAACCGCTGTGCCGTTCCTCCAGCACCTCCCCAGTCTATCTTGAGGCTTCTAAGGTTCATGCCTTGAGGCAAATGTTGGCACCGGAGAGGGCGTTAAGAGCGAGCATCTTGTTGGCTTCTCTCCTGGCGAGGGCTGGCCGCTCCCCCTGGTCCCTTCATACATTAAGGTCCGTTAGCTAAGGAGGGGCCATGGACGTCCGCCAGCTATTGTCGGAACAGGAGGATCTTAAAAGGACAGCGACTTGCTGGCGGTCACCCACGCCTTAAGGCCAAGTGTCTTAGTTACTCTTTCATTGCTGTGACTCAATACCCAACATCCACAAATTTAGGGAGGAAAGGTTTATTTTGGCTCACAGTTTCAGAAGGTCACAGTCCACTCAGGGGCGGCCGGCAGCAATGGAAGTACATGGCAGAGGCAGAGGCAGAGGCAGCTTCTCACGACATCACAAACAGGAAGCCGAGCCCCATCAGGTCCAGTCTTTCCTCAGAGGAAAAAGCTGTAACAGTCTTTCTTCTTCCCTCCTTTTATACAGTTCGAGTTCCCAGTTGGCCCTCCCACATCCGGTGGGTGCTCTTTCCTCATTGGTTGGTCTACCAATCGCTACCACTCTAGCCCAGGCTGGCTCCCAACTGCCTGACTAGGCAGGCTCTGCCTCAGTTGCCCCTGCCCTGCTGGAGTTTCTTCTTCTGCACAATTATTAATTTATTTGTAGACGTGTCTGTTTATTTTTCAAGTGCGGGGGACTGAGTGCAGGGCCTTCACACTCAGCCCTACCTCCCATCTCCTTTTCCTTGCTTTTTTTGAGATAGGGTCTTGCTCTGTAGTCCAGGCTGGGCTGGAGTTCATAGCAGTTCTTCTGCCTCAGCCTCCCTTGAGCTGGGATTAAAAGTGTGTGCTCTTCTCGGCCCCTTATTTATTTATTTTTATTTTTTTGAGACAGGGTCATGCTCTGTAGCGCAGGCTGGTCCTGAACTCACAGCAATCCCCTTGCCTCAGCCCCCCGAGTGCTGGGATTGCACGTGTGCACCACCACACACAGCTTGTGAGGTACTGGGGAATTGAATCCAGGGCCGTGTCTTGCTAGGCAAATGCTTTAACCACTGAGCAATTCATCCAGCCCCCCACCCCACCCAGCGTTTTAATTAATGTTTCATTTTGAGACAGGATTTGGCTAAGTTGCTAAACTGCCCAAGTTGGGCTTGTGACCAGCCTCCCAGGACACTGTGATTAAACATGTGTACCACTATGGCCAGCTCAAGAGCTGAGCAGGCCTGGCGGTCCAGGCCTATAATCCCAGCACTCTAGGAGACTGAGGCAGGATGACCCCATGTTTCAGCCCAGCTTGGGCAACTTAGGGAGACCCTGTCTCAAAATAAAAACAAAAACTGGGCTGGGGCTGTAGCTCAGTGTGAAGCTTCTGAGTTCAATCTCCAGTCCCACAATAAATAGAAAGAAAGAAAGAAAAGAAAAGAAAAAAGAAGGAAAGAAAGACCTAAGCTCCACGCCAGCCGGTCTGGTGGCACTGGGAGCATCTCCCGGCTGGGCCGAGGCTGCTGCGGCAGCAGTGGCCGCCGGTTTCCAGGCTCACCGGTGACTTTGTGAGGCGCGGTGGGTGGAGCACCCTTCTGAAATCCCTGCTAAATATTTTAGCACGAGGAGCGAGTTGCTAAAAACAAGAAGATGCCTCAGGGCTGTGGAAATATTTTATTCGCCCCCCAAGCTGGTGTCTGTAATCGCCGAACAGCAGTGTCCTCTCCCCACAGTCCTGGAGCTGAACAGCCAGCACTGTCTCTCAGGTTCTAATAGAAACCTCAGGATCAGAAACGCGGCCAGAACGTCGACCCAGCGGCACATCCTTCCCTCCCACCCCTCCTTGCCCCCGCAGTCCTGGTCCCCAGGGCCCAGTGCTCGTGGGACAGACGGCAGCTCTCTGCTCGTGGAAGAAGAATGGACTCAGAGGACCGGGCAGGCTGGTGAGCACAGGAGCCCGGGCGTCTCCCCCAACCCCATCATGGCTCCTGCGTTCTAGCAGCTGGTCCCCTGGGAGGGAGGACAGCAAGTCGCACAGAGAGGAGGGCGGGCAGGACCAGAAGCCGGCCATGCCCAGGCGTGTTGGGGCCGGGCCCCGCGGGCCTCAGGGCAGGGTGGATGAGGAGGGGCTGGGTTGGCATCAGCGCAGGGGCGCCCCAGCACTGCGCACCCCCAGGGCGGGCTCTCCCCCCTCTGTCACCGTGCCAGGACGGCAACTTCTGCTTACCTCTGCCAACCCGCCAGGCTCAGGGGAGCCAAGGAGCCCACTCAAGACCTCACACTGGGCAGAGGCTGAGCCAGGACTTGGGCCCCACGTCTGGTTCCCCGGGTGACCTCAGGGAACACGGGCCAGATATCAGTCCAGGGTCCCCCATAGCTGCGACCATAGGATTGCTAGCCAGCCTGGTGGCCCCAGTGCCTGAAAAGAAATGGGTCCTAGCGGGGAAAGGCTGATTTTCCTTCATAAATATTCTTTTCATTAGCATATGTTTGGGACACATACTGATGACATTTATTCTGGGGGCCTGGTGCATCTCCACATCCCGTCTAGGGTCTTATAAGAGTCAGGACAGGGAATATGGGGACAGAAGTCAGGGCTGGAGAGGGGCAGCCTGGAGCCAAGGGACCGGGAGGCGAAGGGGCACTCTCCTAGAGCACCCAGAACACGGCTAGACGAGGACCGCGAAATCGATTTCACTGTTGACCTTTGGCACTGTCAGAGAATAAATTTATCACTGTGCTTGTGGTAATTTGTGGTACCTACAACAGGAAGCTAATACAAGAAGGTGTCAACCCCAAAAGCTCTTTTTGGAGGGCTTGTTGAGCAGGAGCACTGGACCCCATGCGTGGAGGGTTTGATTTAGCAAGTCTGGGTTGGGACACAGAAGCTGCACTCAGGCTCCAGGAGTCGTCCCTGGCCGGAGACCACGCTGTGATGACAGCCTCTCTCTCTCTCTCTCTCTCTCTCTCTCTCTCTCTCTCTCTCTCTCTCTCTCGGTACTGAGACTGACCCCAGGGTTGTTTTCACATTCAGTTCTACCCCAGCCCTTTTAATTTTTTTATTTTCAGACAGAGTCCTGCTAAATCATCAAATCACCCAGTCTGGGCTCCAACTTGCGATTCTCCTGCCTCAGCCTCCGAGAGTGCTGGGATTCCATATACAAGCCACCGTGTCCAGCTCAGAGGCGTAGAGCTCAAATTTAATGTGCGTTCAGCTGTCTAAGGGATCTCGTTAAAGGCTAATAATAATAAAACAAGAAAAACTAACGGGCAGTGTCTGAAGTGACCTTGGTCACTGATGAGTTGACGGTGGCGGCTGCCTGGCTCCTTCCAGGTCCGCGGAAGCAGGACCTTTGTGCTGTGGTCCCAGCGGGTCCCTGGGCCCAGCAGCAGAGAGGGACAAGGGTGCGAATGAGCCCTGGGGGCGTCTGGCGGCTGGACCTGAGGTTTGGAGCAGGGAAGAGACTCAGGCCGGAAGCAGTGACGCCGGTCACGGTGCCTTTGGTGCTGCCGCAGAGGGGAGGGGAAGCCCACGGGGACAGAATGGGGACCAGGCAGGACGGACTGAAGGGGTCCCCAAGCAGCTGCCTTTGGCGTCAGGGAGGGGCACCAGGGCGGCAAACGGGGCAGAAGGAGAGGAGGGCGGGGTCAGCAGAGAGGCGGGTTTGCAGAAGAAAGGGGGCCAGAGACCAGGAGCCAGCAGGGCTGATGGGGGCTGCCGAGGGTGTCGCCCTGGCTGCGGCTCGGGTGGCAACGCCCACAGGAAGGGCTTCCAGGTGGGCAGGGGTAGGGGCTCGGTGGGCACACCTCCCCTCTTTCTCTCTCTCTTTTTTTGAGACAGGGTCTGGCTCTGTAGCCCAGGCTGGTCCTGAACTCACTATGGAGCCCAGGCTGGCCTTGGATTCAGGACAATCCTTTAAGCTACACACACAATTTGCCTTCAAATTGGGCGCAATATTTATCTTGGAATCCTCTTTCTTTTCCCTGATACACTGAATTTTCTTAATTTTACACACAATTTTGAGGTGCCACGTGTCCCTTTGGAGGGCAGGTCACACATTTTTGTACAAATGCGTGTCACGCTCCTTTAACGCATCCTCTGCCTCTGAGCACAGCGCTGAGGCTGCCGCCCTGTGGGTTCCACTCATGTCCCCAATATGAGTGACTCTCAGCATCTTTTTATTTTTGTGGTACAGCAGATTGACCCCAGGGCCTTTGCTATGAGCGACATCCACAGTCCCTTTTTATTGATTTTTCAGACAGGGTCTGGCTGAGTCACTAAGTTGCCCAGGCTGGGCTGGAACTCGCGATCCCCTCGCCTCCCAGGGTGCTGAACCCAAAGGCCCGTGCCATCATTAGGCCGGCTCCAGCTGGCTCACCATGAGGACTGTCGTGTGTAATTTGCTATGAGGATTCCAGAGACACGCAGGCGCACACGTGTGCACACACACTGAGGAGCTGGGCCTGGACAGGGTGACGGGTGGGGACGGGCCTGATCCGGTGGGGCTGGGACTCCTGGGTGTATTTCCGAGGAGCAGTGACTTTGGGAAAGGTAGGACGCAGCTACGAAACACACTTGGGAGCAGGGCGAGGCGTTGCAGGCCTGTCATTCCAGCACTCTGGAGGCTGAGGCAGGAGGACCCCAAGTTCAAGCTCAGCCCGGGAAGTTCAGCAAGGCCCTGTTTTTTTTTAAAAAGTAAAAATAGGTGGCTGGAGGAAGAGCTCAGTGGTTAGAGCGCTTGCCTAGCGAGCTCAAGGCCCTGGGTACGATTCCCCACACCACATACACTGTGCGTGGTGGCGCACACCTGCAATCCTCGGGAGGCTGAGACAGGATTGCTCTGCGTCCGAGGCCAGCCTGGGCTCCGCAGTGAGTTCAGGACCGATCTGGGCTACAGAGCGAGACCCTGTCTCAAAGAAAAGAGATTAAAAACATTCAAAAATAAATATAGGAAAAAAGAACAACTGCTGGCCAGGTTATGGAGGAGAATAAAAAAGGAACTCTTCCATATTGTCGGTGGGACAGTGACCTGGCACCGCCATCGGGGATACGGGGGCGATTCCTCAAGACCCTGAAAATAGACCTCCCATGTGACCCAGCCCTGCCTCTGCTGGGATCTTCCTGGGAGAGCCCACGTCGCGCCCAACAGTGACATGTGTGTGCCCACGTGACCGCAGCACGCAGTGCCATGGCCACGTGGTGGGAGAAGCCGTGGTCCACCCGCCAATGAGCGAAGGAAGACAGTGGGGCACATACGCACTATGGAGTACTACACTGCCGTGAAGACAGATGAGTTTGAGTTATTTGCAGGAAAATGAACGCACTTTTCTAACCATCACACTTAGCGAAATGAGTCAGACCCAGAAGGTGAAATATCTCGTGGTTTCTCTCATGTGAGAAAACCAGACTATAAAAATCAAAATAAAATAGGTTGGAAGGACCAGGAAGGCAGACTGGAGGGAGGGGTGCGGTATGTGTGCAGGCCAATTTCTGAAGCTGGAGGTTATTATTATTTATTACAATTACAAACTAATAAAGAGAATCATTTGGGCAAAAAACAAGGGGGTAGGGGTAGGGGATGTGGCACCTGCGGTGGAGAGGCGACCGCGGAGGCTGGAAGGGACTTGGTCAGGGAAGAAGAGGAAAAGCGCCTGAGACTTGGGGAGACCAGGTTCAGGCTGGGTCCCTTCCAGGCGTGGCCTGCAGGGGCCCCGCTGCCCCGCAGGGGGCACCCGCGAGCCGGCCGGAGTTCCTCAGGGACCTGCTGCGCCGGGCTCGGGTCCCCACCCCCGGTTCCCCCAGAGCTACTGGCCTCAAGGCCTGAAGGAGCCACGGGCAGCGGGGCGGCAGGCTGAGCCCCTGGGCCGGGGCAGCTGCAACAAGGGGACAGCTCCAATCCAGGGGCCATCCCAGCAGGGCGTCCCGCAGCCCTTGGTCCCCCCTTTCCCCGAGGCTCCTCCAACCCAAAATGGTCCCTTGTCCTTCCTGGGCACTTGGCCGGGACAGGACAGGCCACAGAGGGGGCATGACTCCACCCCGCATGGCGCCCACGCTGCATGTTAGAATCACGAGTGATTTTTATTTTTATAAATAATTGATAAGATTCAATAATAACTTCAATAGGTGAAATTGGGGTCCCAGATTTAAGTTTCACTGTGCTATTCGCTATTCACCCTTCGTGTTCTGCCTTTTCCCACAAACACATTTTAATATTCTAGGAAAAAGATTATTTTTCATGTGCATTTTCAAGAAAAAATGAGTGTTTGACAACTGATTTAATTTGCGTTTCCATGATAGAGATGCATTTAAATGTTCTGTTCCAAGCACATAGCCCTGAGTTGCATTCCCCAGCACCAATAAGCCAGGTGTGGTGGTGCACACCTGCAATCCTAGCACTCAGGAGGCTGAGACAGGAGGATTGCCATGAACCCTAGGCCAGCCTGGGCTCCATAGTGAGTTTAGGACCAGCCTGGGCTACACAGTGAGACCCTGTCTTAAAAAACAATAAAGTACAAGAACGAAATTATGTGTCCTGTACTCCAGCCAGACATAGTGCTTTATCCAGGACAGGAAAGGCGTGAACGGCAGGCTGTGTCCACAGGGCAGGAAGATGGAAGTTTGGCCAAAATAACATTGAATTCTAGTGCTAAAATAGACAAACACAACGGGATTTTTTTTTTTAAAAAAATGAAACAATATTTAGAGGTTCTAGAATTTTAAAATGCCATCATTTAACTTGGTGGGTAGAGAATGAGAAAGGAAATTGTACCCAAAGTATCTTAAATATTCCTTGGGCCAATCAGATTGTTTGAATTTGGAACTCCAGAAATGGAAAAAATACCAAAATTAAGGAACGCTTCATTGGCTTATCAAGAGCAAAGGTTTTGTTTTAAATGACAAGTGGAGTGAACAGTTTTCATTCATAGGCAATGATTATTTTTAAAAAAACGGTACTGAAGATGGAACCCAGGACCTTTATACTGAGCTACATCTTCGCCCTTTAAATTTTTTTTGTTTGTTTTTAAAAACAGGGTTTCACTAAATCAATAAGGTGCCCAGCTGGGTTCAAACTTGCGATCCTCCTGCCTCAGCTTCCCAGAGCCCTAGGATTTCAATCACGTGAGTGCCGGCGTGCGGCTGTGGTGGCCGGTGCAGCGCCACGCTCTGGATAATTCCTCCATTGCTTACAATATTTTCTGGACCTATCCCAAGACAGGGCATCTTCATTAAGTGCATATCAAATCTGACCTTAGAACCTGCCAGCCAAGTGTCCTGGTGTTTTTCTTCTTCTTCCTCCTCCTCCTCCTCCTTCTGCTTCTGCTTCTGCTTCTGCTTCTTTTTTGAAATGGTCTCACTCTGTAGCCCAGGCAGGTCCCCAACTCACTATGGAGTCCTTGTTGGCCTCAAACTCACAGCAATCCTCCTGCCTCAGCCTCCCAAGTGCTGATATTACAGGCGTGTGCCACCAAGCCCGGCTTATGTGGTGCTGAGGAATAGGACTCGGGTACTTAGTGCTTGACGTAGTGCTTGCAGGGCAAGCGCCTTAACCGCTGAGCCGCTCCTCCGGCCCACAAGTGCCACTTTTGTGGTAAGGAACATTCTAGCCATTTTTCTAAAGTGCGACGCGTTAAGCATGGTCCCTGTGCGGCACAGTATGTCCCGGGACTTATTTCTCCTATCTGGAACGTCTTCTTTGGGCTCCAGCCACCCGCCCAGCCCTTCACAATCACCATTCTACTCCCTACGTCTCCACAGCAACAGGTTCGGCTTCCACAGGGGAGGGAGGGGACCGAAAGTTCTCTTTCTGTGCCTGGCTTTCTTCATGCAACAGTCCAGTCACGCTGCTTTAGTGGCAGGATTTCATCTTTTGTCGTGGCTGATAATATTCCAGGGTGCGGAGCACTACTCTGGCATAAAGAAAGATAAATTTGAGTCATTTGTAGGAAAATGGACTCACCTCGAGCTCAGTGTGCTCAGTGAGGTCAATCAGGTGTGCAAGGTTACACGTCACATGTTTTCTGTAAGATAAGGAAACCAAGCCATAAAAAAAGTAGCCAGGTTGACCTCGAACTCACAGCAATCCTTCTGCCTCAGCCTCCCAAGTGCTGAGATTACAGGTGGATGCCACCACGGCCCGCTACGGATGTTTCTTTGACACACTGATTTCATTTTGGGGGGTTTAGTCCCAAGACAGGAATTTGCTGAATCTAAATCTATAGACATGTGGCAGGGGACTCTATCTGTACTAGTACTCTCTTCCTTCATTCCTTCCTTCCTCTCTCTCTCTCTCTCTCTCTCTCTCTCTCTCTCTCTCTTTTTCCTTCTTTCTTTTTGAGACAGGGTGTCACTCTGTAGTCCCGGCGGCTCCTGAGCACACCGTGGAAGTGCTTCCTAAGACACAGCAGGTGCATAGAGGGGTCCTCCCCGGTGCCTCGCCTCCTTGTCCCTGCCTCCCTGGCTTTCTGAGGGCCAATGCCTTGCGCCAGCCTCCCCCGTGGCCCCAGCTGCAGGGGTCCCCATGTCGTACCGTGGGTCCCTCCTTATCCCTGGTTGAGCTAAGAGCAGCCAAGTGACCCAAGGTATAAGCCTCCATGCACTAAATTAGCTGGAACAGAAAATGACACTTGGGTGTGGCGTGTTTGTGTGGTACCTGGGACTGAGCCCTTCACACTGAGCTACAGCTCCAGACCATTATTTTTATTTTTAATTTCAAGACAGGTTCTCACTACGTTGCTAATTTGTCCCAGGCTAGGCTTCAACTTGTGATCTTCCTGCCTCAGCATCCCGGAGTGCCAGAAGGACGGGCTCTGCCACCAGGCCCGGCTTCTTGATGAGATTTCGAATAGAAATTGATACTGGAAAACAGGACACAGTAGAAATAAATTCCACAACAGAAAACGGGAGAAAATTGTCCCTGGTGAAATTTGCTATTGGCAAAACTTTGATATATGAGCCAGGCTTCCAGGACCAGAGCCAGACAGAACAACTTGGTCCCTGGAAAACAGTTTCTGTCCGCTGGGAACGGGGAGGGGGAAATTGGAAGTAGCTTAACAGAGTTTTATAGGAGATTGATCAGAGTGGTGACCTGACTTAACAGTCCCTGCAGGAAAGCCCTTTCCCAGAGAAAACGCATCGATGTGGGGCGCTTCTGCCTCCAAGGGGCAGCCCCAAGCACCCTGGAACAGGGAACGGACAGCAGGTGCTTCCCTGCCTGGTCACCACGCCCGTCAGGGCCCCTCGGTCAGTCCTGGAGCTTCGCTGTCCCCAGCAAGGAGGAACCCCGGGCGCTGCGGCTCCAGGCCTCGCTGTACCCTGGGGTCAGTGGCACAGGCCAGCTGCACAGGGCAGATGGGACCAGGATCGCTGGGGGACACGGCCGGCACCCTGTGTTTTAAATCTCCCCAAGCCAGGCCCTGGGGTGCAGGGCTGTCCTTCAGCACTCCAGGAGACTGAGGCAGGAGGATCACAAGCTCAAGCACAGCCTGGGTAGTTCAATGACTTGGTGAGACCCCGACTCAAAATAAAAATAAAAAATAAAAAAGTGCCAGGGCCTTGGGTTGTATTCCTACTGCTACAAGAACAATTAACTGAATAAATAATCTTAAAAAACTAAACTCCCTGGTGGTTTCAGCACACGGGAAGGTCTGAGGACAAGTGTCAGAAGGTGAGACTTTTTTTTCTTCCTGTTTTTTCCTTTTCACAGAGCTGGGGGTGGATCTCAGGGCCTGGGAGGGCCCCTTGAGGGCTGCGTGGAGGCGCCAGCAGTCTCCCCTACCGGAAGGCTCCAGGAGGGACACCTGCAGGGAGGGAGGAGCAGGAGGGCTGCAGAGTCGAGGCTGGCTGTCAGTGGGCGAGGGCCCTGTCACAGCCACAAGGCCCCTGCCTCCCAGGAAGGGCAAGCACCAGTGGCCGGGGCGGCCAAGGGCGGTCTTTGATTTTTTTCAGTAGATTTTTTTTCCAACAGGGTCTCACTCCATAGCCCAGGTTGGTCCTGAATTCATACGTAGCCTGAGCTTACCTCGGACACACAGCAATCCTCCTGTCTCAGCTTCCCAAGTGCAGAGATTATAGGAGTGCACCACCAAGCCAGGCTTATGTGGTGCTGGGGAATCGAACCCAGGGCTAGTGCTTGCTAGGCAAGCGCTCTAACCACTGGACTAACCACAGGCTCTTTCAGTACAATGAGCTCGAGCCTGGGGCCTTCGCACCGAGCTACAATACCAGTCTATTTTTTATTTGTGACATTGGGTCTCACTAAGTCTTGCTAAGTTGCTGAATCGCCCTGGCTGGGTTCGAACCTGTGATCCTCCTGCCTCAGGCTCCTGGGGTGCTGGGATGACAGGCCTCCATCCTCACGTCTGACCAGAGCCCGGATGGTGCTGATGCCGGCGACAGTGAAGACGCTCCCGATGTCTGGCCCGGCCCGTTCCCTTCCGAAGCCTCGCTCATTCGTTTACTCCTGGAACTAGCTGGCCCGTATTCATGGTGCCCATAGTGTGCCAGGTGGCTCCGCTTCCTGAGTGGGCTGGAGGGGCAGCGCCCAGGGGACAGGCATGGGAGAAGGCCAGGGGTTGTGGGCAAGCTGGGAGGCCACCGAGAAGTCCCCACCACGGGGCTGACCCCAGAGCTGGGCCTGGCTGACGGGAGGTGGCCAGTCTTATGAGAATCAGGGATCTGGGCAGAGGCTTAGTCCAGAGGGATCCCAGGGAGGACAGGGAGGATGGGGGCTGGCAATGGTAGGGCCCCCCTCTGCGACCGCACAGGTCAGGTGAGGCGTCTGGGTTTCCTTTGCTGCCAGTGTGAAACCACTGGGGAGTGACAGGTGTCTGACATTGATTTAAAATAGCAGTGACTTTGCTGCCTGCGTGGACAGAGACTCGGGTGGGGGAGGCAGGAGCAGAATCTCATGGGGGGACAGGGTGGCCTCTGTAGTGTCACACATGTGTACAACTACATATGTGTGCACACACATGTGCACATGCAGACACATGGACACACCCACATGCCCAGACACGCACAGCTGCACAAATACAGACATGTGCAAACAAGTCACACTCATATGCGTACACGTGTGCAGACACGCACACCCATGCAATGCAGACACAAGCATGACGCACACCTGCACACAGTCACCCCCTGACGCACACCCCTTTGTAAGCCCTGCCAGGCTCTGCTGTTCTCCCAGGGGGCTTCCGGCTCTTAGCACGTGCCCAAGGAATGCCCCGACTTCCGGTCTCAGCCAGTGGTGCTCATCACCCATGCCTGCTCGTCCTTGGGTCCTTGCTGTCTCTCACCGGCAGAGCCAGCCCCATCCCCCACCCCCCCACCCCATGCCCCCCTGCCCACCACCCCCTTCGGTCCTCACTCACTTTCAGGGTCTCCTGCGACTCCCCTCACCAGGCCTGGTTTCCGCTGCTGCCCTGCAGGCGGTCGGGTCTGCAGAGCCCGGCCACCATAGGAGGACAGGCTTGGGAAATGACCCCTTCAACCCCCGCAGGGAGCAGCCAGCCAGCTGCCCCCCAGGCCCCTCACCACTCCACTTGGCTACCCATGGTGACAAAATCAAACAATCTTTAAGTTTATGGAGTGACTGGCATCCTAAGATCCAGTATGTCTCCTGCAGGACGTGGCGTGCAACTCAGCTTTAAGTAAGGCCACGTGGACTGAGTTCCGGTGGCTCCTGGGGTCACATCCTCCTTGCTGTGGATGACTGTGGCTGAGGGCGGAAACAGGAGAGAGACGGGACCCCAGGGCAGGCCTAGGCTGAAGGACAAGTCTGGAGGCCACGCGCGGCCTGGCTCCGCGCCCCATGGAGGCTGTCACTGCGGGGGGTAGAGCTGGGTTTCCGCTGGGGCACAGCAATCTTGCACCTGCCACATGCCCTGCTCCTCCATTACAGGGGAAGACAGCCAGCCATGGACGTGTGTGCCTGTAATGGCAACGGCTCAGGAGGCTGAGGCAGGAGGGTACCAAGCTCAAGGACAGCCTGGACAGCCTAGTGAGAACCTGTTACCAAAGTCCAAACGGCTGGGCAGGGGCTCGGCCCTGTAAGTGTCTAGCATGGGCAACGGGCCTGATCCCCAGGGGGGAAAAAAGGGAAATTCCAACCTGGTAATTTACAGTTATTCTCAGGCTAAAAGGCCTCTAAAAATAAAACGTCAGAAGATTCCTTAGAATCTCACTAATCCCAGAGTGGCTTTGTTACTTCTCCGTTGCTGGAATGGAACACCCAACATCCACAATGTAAGAGAGGAAAGATTAACTTAGCTCCCAGTTTCAGGTCTCACGCGGTCCGATCAATCGCAGGGCGGCTGGACACGATGGACATACTCGGCAGAGACTGAGGCGGGACAGCTGCTCACCCAGGGCAGATAGAAACCCAGGCGGTCTACCAGGAAGAAGCTGCTTCTCTTCTCTCTTCCTATTTATTTCAATCCTGGGCCACGTGGGTGTCCCTCCTCCACTTTCTGGCCCTGAGTAAACAGCGGCCACCCGAAAGCTCTTCCCGGGCCTTTCCCAGGGGCAACAACTTGATACAAGTTCCCTCCACGTCAAACCCCAACAATAACACACAGTTCCAAATACATGAGGCTTTTGGGAGACGCTCAAGATTCACACCATAGCACAGCTGCACCTTGGAATTTATAATATTTAAATTTCTTCAGAGACAAAGTCTCGCTGTGTTGCTGAGACTGGTCTGGAACATCCAATCCTCCTGCCTCAGCCTCCTGAGTAGAAGTGTAGGCACACACCACTGCTCCAGATTAAGCACGTGTTATTTGTTTTGGATGGCGAAGAATAAAAAAATTGGGCTCCTCCCAAATTTGTTTCTCCGGGGACCGCAGAGGACCAGGATTTAGTCTCAGTCACCTGTGTCATGTGTAGTTGCATGCATTACAACCACTTGCACCCTAACAATGTGTAGCTTAAAAGTCATTAGAGAAGCCAGCAAGGGCAGGAGGGAGTGAGGCGGCTGTATATAGGGCGGCCACCCACTGAGGGTGCTTAAGTGTCGTGGAAGTTGCCTGGCTCAGCCCCGTGGGTCATTCAGCCAGCAGGTCCCAGCTCCGCAGATCAGATCCCGAGTTCTCAGGTGATGCGGGCTGCTGGTGCCCGCTGGTGACGGTTAGAGGACGCAGGGTCACGGGTACCGCCTGGGGACAGGGGTTCCCACCATGGAACCTGGGTCAGACATGCCCGGGCATAACGTCTCCAAATTTGCCCCTCCGCTTCCCATCCCCTCTTCCTCTTCCTGCCACCCTGAGGACTGAACCCAGAGCCTTGTGTGGAGCTACGTCCCCAGCCCTTTTTGTGGTTTGAGGCAGGGTCTCCCACGTTGCTAAATTGCCCGGTTTAGGTTGGAACTCGTGCTCCTCCCGCCTCAGCCTCTCACAGGGCTGGGGTTTTAGGTGTAGACTACCCTGTCCAGTTCTGAGTTTATGCTTTGTCATTTGCAAAGTGCACCTGATAGCTCTTGTAAGAAAGCAGGCAGAGTCCCTTTTGCAAGAACCCGGCCCACCTGGGATGCTCAGGTGCCCACCTGGAATGTTCAGAGCGGGACCTGCCATCCTGGCTTCCTCTTGTGAGGCAATAAATTTGCACTCTGAATTCTTCTGCCACTGGTCCTGTTTTGTTTCTAGTGCACTCCTTCCCTGACCTGACACAAAGTCCAACCGATTTAATCACTATGGAACCTGAGTAATCAATTGGCCTCAGGAATGTGCTGGTTTTGGGCCTACAGTCCTGTCAAAATTCTGTTCATGTTTCTTTTCATTGTGTATTTGCTTTATGATTGGATTTTTGGTACTGGAGATCAAGCTCAGGGTCTTCACACTGAGCTACACCACCACTTAGTTTTTTTGGTATTGATTTTGAGACAGAATCTTGCTAAGTTGTCCAGGTTACCCTTGAATTTGCAATCCTTCTGCCTCAGCCTCCTAAAACGCTGGCTGGCAATACAGTCCATGAAGTCCTGCGTTGCTGGGCCCAGCCTGCTTCATTTTTAATCCCAATTTTGGATTTATGGTGAAGGGACTGATGGCCCAGCAGCTGCCACAGCCAGGTAGACACCAAGGTGGGGAAGGACAGCTCAATACCCTCCTGCGTCCTCCACAGTGTGGAGGACCTGACTCCATCAGCAGCAATGGGAAGACAAGAGATGTTCAGAGCACCAGGATAGAACGGCCAATGTATTCACCACTGGGCTAAAAATGCAAAGTTAAAGCCAGGATGGCCTGACATTCCACACGGCACAACGCTGCTGCGAACTTCTGGCCATTTCCTGACCACGGATGGCCAAGAGCTGCCACAAAAGCTGACTAGCACCCGGCAAAATCTGTACACCCATCAGCCAGGAAACAACGGGTTGGTGATCACCTGAACTCCATTCCCTAAGTGGTGACAAGTGCTCATAATACCAAAGACAGCATGCAGTGAAACACGACACAGAGGGGCAGGTCGTAGCACAGGCCCTCTGTTGATTCCCTAGGGCCGTGCAGCTGGTTGGTGGAGGAGGCCTGTAATCCCAGGTCTAAGGAGGCTGAGGCAGGAGGTTTGCCATGAGTTTGAGGCCAGCATGGGCTACTGAGTGAGTTCAGGAGCAGAGAGCAAGTGGGACCCTGACTCCTATATGTAACATGAACCCACAGGCTGGATTCACAGGTCTTGGGAACCTAAACCACTATGTTCTGAGAAGAAAACATTAAACATGCTTATTATCAAGGAGTCAACTACAGAAAATAACGGGAGGTACAAAACCCTCAAATGTATCTAAACCAGAGAACCACCCCGTGTGACTGTGCAGGTCAGGGGCACGCTTTCTGGCTTCTCCACCCTGTCCCCTCCCCGACACCTGCCCTCACTGCCAGCAGTCTGGCATTTTATCTGCCTGAGACTGTACACTGGTTCCCCCATGCACTGACGCCCCTGAATGCCACGTGACGGAGTCTGCTCCCCTCCTGTGTGGCAGGTCTCATGTGCCTGAAATGACTGCCACCTATTGCCTGAGTTGATGTTGCAGGTCCAGACACTAGACCACCAGGACGTGAATTCAAAAGATGGCCAGAAATCTGCTGCCTGGGCTCGGGTCACCCAGGAGAGTTTGAGACGAGAGAGAAACAGCCACTTACGTTCCTTGTAAGATAAAAACTTTATTTTACAATTTTATAAAGCAGCTTGACATTAAGCACAAACAATCCATTTACTCTGTATAGAAACAAAATACCTTTCCATCTGCAAAAAATCAAGTTTTGCGGGATATAAAACTAACATGTGCACATTGTGCTTGAACTGCGAAGTCTGTACAGCTTTACGAAGGACCACCCTTCGGCAGGGCATCCGGTAAACACGTTATTGCATATTTAACACATGGAGGGAACCCACACGGGTGATGGAGGAAGAGAACGGGAAGGATGAAGGTAGCAGCGTCCAGGGAGGGCTTGCACACCGGCCAAGGAAAAGGCCCCGAGTTTGTGCTTGTGTGTGACTTCGGCGTTCGCTCAGGCACACGCACCGGCTGTTGCTGGACGAAGCCTTATATACAGTAACTCCGGAAGGATCAAACTTGACCTTCTGGAAACTTCTGGCTGGATTTACAACTGAAGCGGCAACAGATTTAACATACAAGCTAATCTGAGATGAGCAGGAAAAGAAAACCCCTAATATTTTTAGTTGAACAAAACTAGAAACAGAACTGTCAAACACCCTCCATATCCTCGCTAACTCAGAACAAGTAAACATTTTACAGGATGCGAAATCCCAGAACTCACAGTTGTCTGGAGGCAAACAGTGCCTGGTCCCTGGCGGAGTCACTGGCACGCCCGGCTGCCTGACGTCAGCATCGCTGGGTGCTGCTGGGCTGGCAGGTGTCACAGGCAGCTCTGCCGAGCAGCTGGGACCTGCACTGCAACGGGCTCACTGGTGACACCGAGGTGCCCTCCGGACGCCAAGCCCGGATCGGTACCGACAGTGCTGCTGGGGGTTCAATTCATTCTCCCAGAGCATTCTGGGGCCACAAGACAAACTAAGCTGCTGCTGTGGTGCGGAAGGCAGCGTAAACCAACAGCAACGGAACAGCAATGCCATTTCCGGGTCAAGTCTTTCCTCGTTCAGTGAGCAAGGGCAGCCGTTTGGTTAAGGCACTGGAGTCTGTCACAGAAGCAGTACCATGCTATTCTCCCACGATTCCTTAACCTAAAGACCAGGATGCAAACTGAAAGCAGAAGTTTGGACTTTTTTTTTTTTTCTTTTTCCTGTGGTGCCAAGGATTGAATTCAGGGCCTTCACACCGAGCTCCACCCACAGCCCTTTTTTATTTTGATGCTGAAACAGTCTTGCTAAGTTGCTCAGGCTGGGCTCGAATTTGTGACCCTCCTACCTCAGCCTCCTAGAATGCGGGGATTACAGGCCTACTTCAGGACACTGAGAAGGACCATTCTAAGTAATAATATATGGGAAGTAATAAAGGATTTCCAAAATGGAGTCGATTTTTAGCACTGGCATCAAAAATAAGAGGGCGGCCTCATTTTTATTGCCAAGACAGTACAACATGTGTATGTTCCAATGCGGCTGACAATCTCCTGCTGACCCCGCTAGGGCAGAAGGGGGACCCTAATAACCCGCAGCTGGCTTGTCATGAGCGAAATTACAACCTGGGAGTTGAAGCGGATTTCCGCCTGGCCGGTTTAATGGTCTTCAGCGCGGCTCTGAGTGCTCTTCAAACACATCTGTACACATTTCCCAGTTTCTAAGGAGGCCTCGGTCAGCGGGCTTCAAGGAAGACAGATCCAGCGTTGGGCAGGTGACCTGTGCATCTGACACAGGCACCCAGAAACTGCACTGGGGTTCTGAGGCCGGAGGGGGGCGGCGTCTCCTAGTCCCAAGGTGGGCACTGCGTGCAGACTCGCAGCAGCCACACCCTAAGACAGAATCAGTGCAGAACAGGCCATACTGGTTCTAACCCCGGCCTGCCGCCTACAGCAGACAGGGCCTGTGGTGGGAGGGCTGGGCAACCGATTCATGTGAGGTGCAGTGGGGTCCATGGTCTACACAGAGATCTGACCGTAAACCAAGTCCTGCCTCCTTTATTATTTGAATAAATTAGAATCTAAATCTGAAGAGAAATGCACTAAGGGCCGGTCGGGGGATCTACCCCAGGCAGGGGGACACTCTAGATTATATATGTGATATTTAACCTAGGATTTTTTTTCTTCAAGGGAAAATATCCTAAAAGGATATTTTAAATTTAACAGCTCCTGTCCCAGTCCAGCTCTTTTCTTTTCTTTTTTTGAGCCTGGTCTAGCCCAGGCTGGCCTTGGACTCAGAACAAGCTGCCTGCCTCAGCTTCCAGAGTGCTGGGATTACAGGCGCGCTACCACGCCACGCTTCCCAATCCAGCTTTGTAATAAATATTCCACAGTGTCCCAAAATTGAGTACCCAGATGGACAAAACTCTTCAAGCATAGCCTGAAACAAAATACAAAACTCTAGACAGCGAAAACCATCCCAGCAGGGACAGAGGGACAGACAGGCTGATTATCAAACTTTCACTGATTGTAGCTCAAGTTTTCATAAAACAGGTAACATCTCTGTGGTTTGTTGTGCAGTCAACAAGCTTCATTTTAGTTGTGCTTCCCCTGTGTAACTATGAAGCCTGAACGCCGGTGTGTTTTCCATTTACGTATTTCGAGAAAACTGTAATTCAAAATATTCTCCAGATATAACAAATAGAACGAATGCTCATTCACTCCCAAGAAGTCAATCTACAGAATAGAAATGGGGTTTTCAAAAGCTGGACACGGCCCGCTATCCAGGCTACGAGTACACATTTACTGTATCACAGCACATCATTTTTTAAAAGTCTGCTTTCAATATAAATATAAATAATTGCATTTTAAAAGCTCTGTGTACCAAGTTCCCAGGGATGTGCAGGGCGCCAGGCGGCCACACTGTGTGCACCGTGGGGCAGATGCGGGGCAGAGGCGAGCGTGAGCTCAGCCCGCTGCCCAGTGCTTTCTGCTCTGCATGCCACCTGGGAACAGCCCGCCATGGAATGACGCAACTATTTCAGGAGACGTTTTAAGGATGGCTGACCACTCTGCTGTCACACCCAAAAACCAGCGCGCAGCGCACCCTTTCTAGGCGTGCTGCGGGGCCAGGCGGGCGTGATCCCAGCCCTAGTTGTGCCTCGCCCTGCTGCCCTTCAGGTAGCTCTTCCACCTCTTGACAAACTCCTTGAAGATGGGGGCCTCGTCGATGGTGCTGAGCAGCTGCAGCTGGTTGATGTGGGTGGTGTGGTAGTCCCAGCGGGCCAGGTTGGGCGCGATGCCCAGCATGAAGTGGCGGAGGTCGTAGATGGTTCCTGAGCCAGTGTCGTACAAGGGCAGCATGGCTTTCAGGGAGTCCATGCCGCGCTCGTACAAGGACCTCGCCTCTAACCCGAGTTTCTCCCCTGCGGTTTCTTTTAAGTCATAGAGCCCAATTAGAGAATACATAAAGCCATTTAGAACAAAAGAGCTGGGTGTGGTCGGGTACTCCTCGTACCAGTCGTGCTTATTCATAAACACAGCTTTAACTCCGTGCTGCTCAGACAGGAACTTGTACGGGGCTGTTGCCCTTAAAGCTGAGTTGAGGAACAGAGGGTCTTTTGTTAGCAGATAGGCTCTGACCAACGTGGACATGGCCTGCCCTTGGGCCATGGCAGAGTACCACCCTGGCTCCAGAGCCTTAAATCCTTCTCCCAACTTCCGGGTCACCATGATTGGCCAGCCCCCCCTCTCGTCCTGGTTCCTCACCAGCCAGTCGCTGGCAGCAAAGAAGGCAGCCATGTGGGCGGTGGTAGAGATGGTGATGTTGTCCAGGAACCCCTTCCCTTTGGCAATCAACCTAACCACCTTTTTGGGCATGATTTTGGTTGGCTTGACAGCTTTCGTGTTGGAAAGACCCACTCCTTTCCTGAGGTCAGTAGCCAGGTCCCTGGTGACCGTGCTCCACGAAGTCCTGGGCCCGATGCCGTAGTAGATATCTCTTTCTTTAAATGCAATGAGTTGGGTGCTGGAGACGTAGTGCACAGTGAAGAGCTGGCTCTTCTCCGTGGTCTCCAGGACCACGGACACGCTCCCATTGGTCACAAACTTGAGGTCAAATGAAATAATAAAATCTTTTGTATTCCCCAGTTGCAAGGACACGCCTTCACTGGCTTCTGTAGAGGGGACGCAGGGACAAAGAGTGGTTAGAATAAAAGCACTTGTGTATTTAAAATTTAATTGCAATTCAGCCTTTATAACCACTGACCATACAAAATTAAACCTTGAGCACTTTGTAGATCAGATCACTGTTTATTTATTTTGTTAAATTATCCTAAACAAATAAGAGTTGGAGAGTCTATGATGTCTTCTGAACACCAGGCCAAAAACCTCCTAACTTCTTTTTTTTTTTTTTTTTTTTTTTTTTTTTTTTTTTTTTTTTTTTTTTTTTTTTTTTTGAGCTGGATCTGGCTCTGTAGTCCAGGCTGGTTCTGAACTCACTATATAGTTAGGCTGGCCTAGAACTCAGGGCAATCTTCCTGTCTCAGCCACCTGAGTGCTGGGATCATAGTGTGAGTCACTACACCTAGCTATTAAGTAGTGCTGGGCAATCTCACCCAGGGCCTGTGCTTCCTAAGCAAGTGCCCTAGCCATGGAGCTTGGTGCCCATTCCCAGCTCTTGCCTACTGCTCTGCCTGGTTTCTATGAGAAGATTCAAAGCAAGTGACTCAGGCACTGCTGATCAGGTTAAAAGCCATGCTGCCCTTGTACGACACTGGCTCAGGAACCATCTTCTAATGCCAGCTCATCAATAATTAATGACCATTCTACTATATCCATTTTGCCAAAACCTGGCTCAGCACAAAATATTACCTGTGGGAGGCTAGAAGTTTTAGAATAGCTAGCTATATACACATTTTCAATTTCTAATATAATTAACGTATGTATATTAACTTACTTAGATTCTCCTAATTACAGGCGTGTATCGCTAGTACTCATCTGGATTTAAGGACAAGGATAGAGACACACAGAGGTAACCTGCTCAGGTAGTGGCTGTCTAGTCTGGCCCCACATAAATGTTCTTGATTTCATTCTGAAATTAAGTTTTGATATTCACTAAATTATGAAAAAAATGGAAATTCAGCAGTGGGCTCATATATAAGATATAATAAAGTGAAGGGCCCGGGGAAGCACAGGCTGTAGAAGGAAAAATTTCCAATCTGAATTCCTACTCCACTTCTAGTTTTAAGAAAGCAACATGTACCCCCCTCTGAGCCTGTTTCTTCCCATGTGAGAAACTGCAGGGCAACTGTGAGAACTGGTATGTAACACAGGAATAAATGAGAGTGACTGTCAAGGTTTGGGCCTGGAATGTCCCCCAGATGCCTCCTGTACCTGGATGTTGTGGACTACCTGCGACTTCTATGTGTTGCAGAAAAGCGGGGCCTGATCAGGAGAGGTGGACTACAGGTGTGTGGAGGATGGGGGCATGCTGTGGGTTACCGTTGTGTGGACATCATGGGCATGTGACATGGAGGGGTACACACTAGTCCCCCTTCCTCCCTCACGTGGATCCCACCTGCCGAGCTGTGGGCCACTGCGCCTGTGCATGGGCTTCCACCAGCTCCAGCCGCCATGGGTGGACTGGGACCTTCTGTAATTGCGAGCTAAAATAAATCTTCCCTCCCTCAAGTTGTGGGTGTTGGATACACTGACCCAGTGACAAAAACGTAACTAAGGCAGTGATTATTACCACGTGGCGATAAGGGTAAAAGGCTTTACGGCCTGACCAGTTACTGAATAGGGACTCTCTCCTGCACAGCCTGTCCTGCAATGACGGCTGTTCTCAGAAACATGCCCTTCTGAATACTGCTCATCTACGTCTACCGGAAAGGAACTGGGTATATTAGAAACAAACTGCAGAAGTAGCAAGAAAAAAAATAAGTATATAATACACATTTTGAACTAATGAAGAGAAACATCAGTATCTTGGTCTTTATTGGCTTAAACTTCTAAAACATACCCACATGTATTATCTCGTCTGTGCCTTCAAAAATAAACACTCTGGAGTTGGCAGAACCACACTTCTTTCCACTTCATGGAGGAAGACCCTCAGGTTCTGCCAGGTTAGATGGCTTTCCCAAGGCGGAACCCAACTAGGGGCAGAATAAGGTCTACACTTCAAGACTGCGAGAGTGCTACCAGGTGGCGCCCTCGAGATGGTACCTCCCAAGAACAGCAGACTCCATGTGGCACTCCCGGGACCGCCAGTGGGCCTGCCGTCAGAAGCCCCAGCATGGGTGTGGACAACACCCCTGGGCAAGTGACAATGGGTGGCCCTTCATGAGAAAAAGGCAACCTAAAGGGAAAGGGCTAAGGTGATGAACACCTTAGTGACTCATACATCCTGTCTCAAAATAAAAGATAAAAACAAGGCTCTGGGTGTAATTTCTAGTACAAAAAATAAAATGAGAATATTATAATTGACTTGTGCATGAAATATTGATTTCCAAAGTTTAATACAGTACAATCCACTTTACCTGGTAGAATGTCAACATGTACCTGCTTGGCCAGCACTTTTGTGCCCTACAGTGGACCGGAAGCTGAAGCTCCTACAACATCCCTGAAAACAGTGCAGGAGTCTGGCTGACTTATGAATCTCCCAAGGTTGTAACATGCAGCACAGCAGAACCTGTTAACTAACTTGACTGTGGCAACGAATTCACAACGCATAGGCACATCACTATACATCTTAAATATACAAACATTTATGTGACAGGACAGCTAGGAAAAAAGAGATCCTTAAACTAGTTTCCACATCTAACCCAGACTGGGTCTACCTGCTTGCCTAGTCAATAGGTTTCCTCTTTTGAGGGAGAAGGAGCCTCCCGTGAACCCCCAAGGGCCACTGAGCTGAGGATGGGGCCAAAGCCGGGAAGCTGACAGGGAGCTGGAGGAAGCAGAGCTACCGAGAACAGAGGGAGAGAGGGGGCGCAGGGAGTAGGAAACATGGAATGCGAGCAGAGCAACCCGAGGAAGCTAATGGGATTTAACATGGCAGGATGGGTGTCAAGTTTCAATGCATTCAATTTCAAAATTAGGAACAGAAAACACTATTCAACAAATAAAACAACAAAAATACAGTGCAGACTCATAATCGTCCTTTATTCTCATGCATGTCTAATACGTGGCCTGCTGGGTTTTTGCCCTTGATTTGTAGTGATATAAAGAAAAAATTTAAAAAAGGAAGCTCTCATCCCAATATATGTACACTAACTATACTACACTACGTGGCCCGACACGCTCCTCCTCACTCAGAATCAAGGGCAAAACAACAGCAGGTGGCAGGTTGGCCAGGCCTGCAGCTTAGATGCCTTCTGTTTCTTTTAGGGAAAACAACTCAAGGCTAAGAGCTGGAGCAATAGCTCAGGAGTTTAAGGCCTGCCTAGTAACCTCAAGGCCCTGGATTCATTCAACTCCCCAGCACCAAATAAGCAAAGTTGCCATGAGTTTGAGGTCCTGTCTGGGCTACAGAGCAAGACCCTGCCTTAAAATAAACAAAACAACAACAGCAGTCCTCCAGAGCCTGTACCTCTATTAAGTCCTAATCTCCTCTCGACAGTGACTCTCTCCACTCACCTCCCATGAAGTCTGTGGCTTCTCAAAGCCTTGCATCCCCGCAGATGCCTTCCTCCTGCTCTGAGCTAAGCAGTAACTTCCCAGTGACTCCAACACTCTGGCTGGATGTGACCCAAAGTGGCTGCCACATATGGAGTCCTCTCTTCCACAGGCTCAAAGCCACCCTGGGTGGGAGATTCACCTCAGGCTACTGGCCACAGAATGAGAGGCTAACAGGCGGCTCCCTTGCATAGGATGTGGCTATCTCTCCTCTGAGGGACCCAGAACACTGTGGACACTGCTGCTCTTAGTAACAGGCCAGCGTTCCAGAGACTGCTCTGCCTAACCACACCTCCCACACTCGAGGAGACCAAGGGGAGGGTGACTTTCACCCTAATCTCCACAGCCTTAGCGATGGGTGTAAAGGTAAGTTCCTGGAGTGAGCCCAAACTCTAAAAGTTCTTCTGCGTAGGGCAGCAGTACCTGCTGCGACAGCCCCGCAGGTCCCACAAGCTGGACATCTCCAACATCTCCTCATCACTGCTCGCCCAGCTAAGTGTTGTTCTGTAATAATCAAAGTTCCAGCTGCGGAATAAGAACTAAAGGGGACCCGTTATTTGCACGGCATTAAACACTTACAAATCCATTACTTAAGGCCACCTACAATGAGGAGACTCGTATTGTGTCTTTCAAAGTCTGTGAATTACAGTCATCAATGAAGGACAAGGGGATAGAGCAAAGGTCTCAGACCTTTCCTTTCTTTTTATTTACCAACTGTGGGGCTGTGAAGGGGGAAATGGGTTCTGATCCCCTGGACAACACCTTTCCATGGAGAACTAAGCCAGGGGAGGGTGCTAAGATGATTTCATAGTCTTCTTAAGTAATGGACTCATTAATTCTCATGGATATTGGTTAGTACAGAGAAATACATTACATTCTAATTAATGAAACTGTCTTAGTAAAAGGGGAAATGTTGCATAAAGTTAATTTGATTTTATAAATGATTTTGCTAATGAAAATCGCTTTATATGAAGTTTGAGATAATTTAGTATATTAACAAAATTCAATGTGGGAGCAGGCCGACTGAGTAATGCTCCATTTTCTTGGAAAAAAAAAATCCTTTTGGTGAAATATATGTGAAGAAAAGATAGCTCTCATCGAAAAAACAAAACAAAACAAAACAAAAAACCTTCAGCCTTAGTGCAGAATGGTTTAAAGTACACTGTACCAAAATACTACAATACATCAGGGAGGGCTGGGGTAGTTTTAGTGGTAGAGTGCTTGCCCAGCACGCCCAGCACTCTGGGTTTGACCCCTAGCACAAGGCAAAACCCAAGGAATTTCAGTCCCATGCCCTCTGGGATACAGAACTCCTGGACGTAAAGACAGGAATGGACCTTACCATTCAAACAACGGCCTGCTGCTTCACACAATAAATTTTCTTTTTACCATCCTGATTTCTTCATGGTTCCTTCTATGGGATTTCACATGGATGGCACTATTTATTTATGTAATACAAAGAGCAGCTGACATGTTTTTAAAATGTATTAAAATTGTGACGGCACATCCAGTGTTGCACATCAGCACAAAACGAGCAGCCACACACTCACCTGGGGCCATGAAGTGCTTGACATGGGTGAACCTGGACTGCTCGGCCACACTGGCCAGAAAGCAGCCCTTGGGCACGGTCCAGTCGTCACTCCTGCTGGTTTTGTCCCTGTCTTCTGCTGTTTCGTATACTTCTATGTGTGGGGGCTTCTCAGTCAGATTTTTGCTGTAATGACTCAACCCATACTGTGCAATCTGGATTGGGTAAAAATAGCCTTGAGGCCCCCACTGTGTAGATAAGGGCACACCTAAAAAAGAAGAAAAAAAAAAAAGTCATCTCACCCAGACAGTCCTAGCCTTTGCTGAGCACCACTCCTCACAATTCTACGTCTGGGGAATACTTTAGGGTTATCAGAAACTTTGAGCTCTATTATTATACTGCTTTCATAATAGGAATTAGTCCGCACTGAACCGAGGGAACACTGCTGACAGCAACGTGATGCTGTGAGTGACCTTCTGCGGAGGGACTTTCTATGTTGTTAGTTTTGCTCATGGATATAGATGTGCTTCATAATCCTGTTTTGGATTCAAATTTTGCACAAGTTACCATACGATGTCACCAGTTTTATTCAAAATAATCCTGAAATTATTTAACATTTCTGTACTTAACAATTATGCTAGTTACCCCCTCTCTCCCTCCACTGTCGAGGTGTGTCCTGATAAGCAGGTGTATCACCTCACAGTTGGGACATTTGCTTAAGACGACAGTTATGACCAGGCCACCACTTAAAGCATAAATATGGCTTGAAATTCTTTTGCATATTTTTCCTGCCAAAATGTAAGTCTTAAGGAGTATTTTTAAAGATTGAAAGTCTTATATTTGACCATATATTCCTGACATAATCCACTACTAGACTGTCATATTACAAGCAAATTCCAAGCACAAATGTAAATGTCTGGTACCAGTGTTTGTTTTAGTAATTTCCTGCACAGACCCACGATCCTACACTGCACAGGACACTGTAGTGTTGAATCGTGTGTGTTGGGAGGTAAACTCTCCCTGTAGTTCTAAAATGAAATAGTAAGTATCTGACCTGCACAGCAGAGACTTGTTATCTACAAAACGTTTTTAACACAGTTTCAAAACAATGTATAAGGAATGAAGGAAGCCTATGGTTTTGATGTGGTGAGCAAGTTTGTCCCCTAAAGGTTCATGTGTTGGAAGCTCGGTCCCAACATGGTCACCCAGGAGAGACAACCTCACAGGTGGTCTGCGTTCACAGTGCTTTCCGTTTGACCACAGGCATCTTTGAAATCTATACCAAGCTCTCCCTCTCCTCAGTCCTCTATGGTAAATATCATTCGCTATATCCAAGTGTATGTCTAATTACACAGATCCACAGGGAATATGCAAAAATGGTAATGCTGCTCTGGAGCAGTTAGATCACAGTGAGTGGCTTTCTTCTCTTTCCTCCTCTAAATGTTTGCTACAAATATTACTTTAAAACTTACATAAATAATAAAAATAAAAGAAAAAGTTCCATATCAACATATACAGTCTCCAATTGTTCGAAGTGATGCACACACACAGCCTGAGAGGCACGGGCTACAGGTCTCTCACTTGAGAGTCTAAAAACACCTATTATCGTCAGGTGGACACAGGCTTTATTCCAAGGGAAAAATAGATTACAGGCTGAAAGCTTTAAATTTTATAAATAAGCACTCAAATAAGCTTAATATTAAAATAAAAACAAACATATTACAATCATTTTATAACAAAATAAGAAAACAAATAAAACCTAACCCCTCTAAAATTTCAAAACACATTATTAAGTTCTTTTTTTTTTTTTTTTGCTTACATGGTATGCTTTAAAGTCAAATTCAATTTGTCTTCCTGGTTAATCCTATATTTAAGAAGCAAATTCTAAAATGTCCTAACTAAGGTAACAAGACAGTACTGGGACATCTAAGGGCCCTGTGGATGGTCTCTTTCCCCCTTTTGTCTTCTCTCTTAGAGCAATGCACCTGTCAGCATTGTACTGCAGTGACGTAACACTTGAGAGAATCAGCTTAGAGGGGGAAAAAATTCCCTTTGGCTCCCAGGTCCAGGCCAGGTTTGCTGGCTGCCTTGTGGTGATCCCTGGCCAAGCAGAACACCACGGTGGTGGTGGTGGTGGTGGTGGTGGTGGTGGTGGTGGTGGTGAGGTGATGGACAAGATAGCTGCCAGGAAGCCGAGGAGCGGGGGGTGGGGGTGGGGTGGGGGGGGAGGCCCAAGGGCTCATTAAACCTTTCAAGGTCACACCCTTGCGATCTACTTCCTCCCATGTCCTCGAGCCCATCCCATGCCACCCATGCCCATCTAGGCGAGCAGGGGCCTTGTGGTCTGATCCCCTCACAAAGGCCCACCTCTGCATGTAGCTGCTCAAGGAACTCTTTAACACGTGAGCTTTGGGGGACATGTCTGATCTGAACCCTAACAGGTAAGGGCACACAGTCAAGCAAAACTTCTGGAGGTACTAGTACTGGACCTCGGTAGTAAGAGTTTCAGCTGCTGGGTCTAGTCAGCAGAGCTCTCCTTTTTCAAGTTCACTGTAAGTGCAGCCTGCATGTCGCGGGTTCTGCCTTGACCCATTCCCCTGGCCAGGTGGAGCAGCAGCCACCTCCTCCCAAGGCCGCACTGTCAACCCCTGCAGGTCCTAAGACTGCCAAATCCATCAAGCTGGAAAACACAGGCAGAACAGACAGGCACTGACCTTCCACCCCGCTTATGCACTTGACTCTGTCTCGGACTTCCACATTATAGCCTTCAAAGGACATGAACACGCCGTCGGGGTGATAAGGGGCCCTCTGCGCGTACACTTTGGAGTAGCTGTGCGAGAACTCAAAGCGGTCATAGCCGTCATACTGAACCACCTTTCCATACACGTCAAAGTACTTCTCCACCCACGTGAACGGAAGGAAGACCTCGCCGCCCTCTCGCCGCCCTTTGATGGTGTGCTCATCATTGATGAGGCAGTCGATCTCCTCGTACTTGATCCCGAGCGCCTTGCCCGCACCCACGACTGGGGGCGCCTTCTGCTGCTCCTGCGGCATTGCATCCTCCAGCGGCTTCGCCCCGCGGCTGGCATAGCGGTTACTCTCTGACGCCACTGCCCTCCTTTCCAGCCCGTCTACTCTGAAGCCACTGTTCACGTGTCGTGGAAACTGGACCGCTTTGTCACTGGAACACTTATTCCACAGAAGTACTGTGATCAAAGTGAAGAGCGCACAGATGACAATCAGAGTCTTATAGTTGACCCGGGCCGCCAGGCAACGCATGTTCATTCAGACCATACCTGGGGGCGGGAGAAAACCGACATGAGTGTTAGTGACTTTCCACAAGGTAAGGCTGTATTTTCTAAGTATTCAGTTTGATTGTTTGTAATCCAATCAGATTTAAAATTACCAATTTAGACTTCTCAGTGTGGCCAAGCAAAGGCCGGTGCTCCACCTGGGCACAGTGCTCGGGCGCGACCCTCCAGGCACAGGGCTTGCTGTCTTTGTGTGTGCTCCTAACAGGCCAGGACTTCTTAACGTTGTCCCCTATGGCCAACGCAGCACCTTACAGTTCCACTTTCCCCAGCCACTTAAGTACTTACTTCCCAACTGGGGAGAAGCTGCCTGGGGAAAGCGCAAGAGACCCTTCCACGAGGAACACCCACCTATGGTGTCAAATCCACCCAGGTGTGTCAGCAGCACTAACCAGTCGACCAGCTCTTTTTCTTGAAAATTTCTCCTCCCCTGGTTTCGAGGGCACCGCGCTCCTCAGTGCTCCCTGCAGCACACTAGCTGCTCTCAGCCAAAACTAGAACTGTTGCCTCCCTGCCTGAGTACCAAGTGCCACGTGCTCTCTGGGCCCAGTGCTGGACCACGAAATCCCTTCCTAAGTGAGCTCTTCAGATCCAACTGCCATGACAGTTGGTCCCAGGTTCTATCTCGAGCCCAGACCAGGCAAATACACACGAGTGCCGAGTCACCATTAACCTTTATGAGGTGAGATTTCTGAAAACACCCAGAACTAAACTCCTGGTCCCTTCCCTCAGCCCATTCCTCCCTTGCTCACTCCCTATCAGTCAGTCAGAAAACCTGGTTCACTTTACCTTCGAATCACACCCAGAATCAGGGATCTCGTCACCATCACCAAGTCAGGCATGGCCATCTGTAACCCGGAATACCACACTGACCCCCCAAGCAGTCCCTGCACCCGCCTCTGCCCTCTACTCCCCTCCGCGTCTGCTCTCAACAGAGCAGGCAGAATGAGGCTTTTAAACTGAAGACATAGTGCCACCGAGTCTTGGAGACAGCACTTGATGCTGGTGGCCCTCTGGCCACAGGGTAAAACACAGCTACGACCGCAGCACAGGGGTTATCGGGAAACACGAGAAACCATGTCAGTTAGACGTGCAACGTATGGATGTTTCAGCGTGCCTGTCTGAGGTCCACCACAGTTGCTCTCCTACAATTTAGCACAGGCACGAGGCTACAGTTACTTATTTACTGCTGGCAATCCTTGCCCTTCTCCCCAACAATAAACCCTCCGGGCAGGACTGAGAATGAACAAAGACACACTCCAAATGAACATGTCGACGTTTTAATGCCGAATTTCCTTTTCCTCCGCTTCCCCAGCCCTGGCACTGGCGACTGAATTCAAGGCCTTATGCAGCTAGGCACATGCTTTATTTACCACTGAAGTACATCTTCAGCCTCTTTTTATTTTGTTTTGAGACAGGATCTTACTAAGCCCGAGGCTTGGATCTTCCTGCCTCATTCCAAGTTGCCCTATTACAAGCATGAGCCACTGTGCCTGGCAACAGGATGAATTTCTGTCCGAAAGAAGCTGATGGTAGCACAATTTCATCATTTAACCCCACAGAAGGTCACGCATGAACCACTGCATGTCTGAGAACGACTCCACGTCCTGCTTTCATACTGTACGGCAGCACGTAGCACATGATTTTCTTTCAGTGTCACAGGCACTCCTGCACTGTCTTAGGGAATGTGTGGTTGTGACACCTGATACGCGTGCCTGTGTGCATGACTTCTCCCTCTGTCTCCGTTTATCCTGGGAACTCTGTGTGTCAGGCTGGGATGCCCGATTCTCTGAGTTCTGCACTTGGTGTGCACTTCAATCTGAAAACATGCCATCCCCACCTTAGCGGACATGATATTATCTTGGATCTCCTTGTTCTTCTTATTTATTTATTTTTGAGAAAGGTTCTCACTCTGTGGCCCAGGCTGGTCCTGAACTCACTATGGGGCCCAGGCTGGCCTTGGACTCACACCAATCCTCCTGCCTCTTCCTCACGAGTGCTGGGATTACAGGCATGCGCCCCCACAGCCAGCTTATGTGGTGCTGGGGAATTGAACCTGGGTACTTAGCGCTTGACTTAGGTCTTGCTAGGCAAGCTCTTTAACCGCTGAGCCATTCCTCCAGCCTCTCCTTGTTCTTCTTCTTCTTTGTAAAATAAAGTTCTCTCTCAACTTTATTTCTCTTTTATCACCTGGCAATGTCTGCTCCAGGGTTTGGTTTCTCTATCCCTCTAGACTCTCCTATGTGCTGGTGAGTTTGGGTTGCTCTCTCATGCTGAAGCCAAAGTGAGTCACCAGCGACACAGATTCCTCGGGTACCCGGAAGATGGTCTGTCTTTGGCAGGGCAGAGATAAAGGGGAGAGAGGGAGCTGCGTGGGAGTCGGGCAAGGGCGTGAGCAGAGCTCCTGTGGGTGTGTGGGCAGCAGGCAGCATGGCTACATGCCAGGAAGAAGATGGTGGTTTCTCTTTTGTTCTGGGGACATAAGATACACTTTAGGAGCCGCAGCACTTCCCAATTTCTCTAAAGAAAACCTCCCTGATGCCTTGTCTGGGATTGCAAGAAACCAAGAACAGGGCGGAAGAGTGTGGCAAGGTCCAGCGGACCCTCTCGTACCCAAAGGTCCAGGGAGCTGTTTAATGGCCACCTTTTGATAGTCTTCCTCTTTTTTTTTGCACCGGTTTCTTCAGACCTCATCTCTATACATTTATTTCAGTGGGACACCAGAAGGGAAAGGAAGCAAAGATTTGGGTTTAGTCCATCCTGAACATCACAAATAGATTTTAAAAGCTGGAAATTCAATGTAAGTTGAGTATGTAAAATGCCTGGGACCAGAAGCACTTTGAACTTCTTCAGATTTTGGGACATCTGCACATACATAAATGAGGTATCTTAGAATGGGACATAGTCTAACCACAAAATTCATTTCTGCTTCATATCCACCTTATAAACAAAGCTGGTCCTGAATTCCCAATATAGTCCAGGCTAGCCTGGAACACATGGCAGTCCTCCTGCCTCAGCCTCCTGAGTGCTGGGATTACATGTGTGCGCCACCACACCCAGCTTATGTGGTGCTGGGGAATCAAACCCAGGGCTTTGTGCTTGTTAGGCAAGCACTCTAACCACTGTGCTATTCCTCCAACTCCTGTATACATTATTTTTAATGTTTCTGTCCATGAAACTGTTTCATGGTGCAGAATTTTCCACTGGTGGCATCCTGTCAGTGTTCAAAAAAAATTCAGATATTGGAGAATTTAGGATTCCTGACTTTTGGATTGGAGATATTCAATCAGCAATATGTCTATCATTTACATTACAATATTAAATGATAAAAAAACAAAATGTGGCACAAGCATAGGTCTTGTGTTCACCAAATAACAATGTCCTCATATTGTAGTAGAGGCAAGGCTATCACGTTAAGCAATTTCTGAAGTGCTCACTCTCTCGGTCCTCCACCCCTTTTTATGGGGCCAGGGACTGTGCTCAGGGCCTTTGCAGCTATATTTCAGAACAAACCAACAACCCCAGTCAGCAAATGACTCTATTTTATAGGAGGCCAGCTAATAAGTAAATCACAAAATAAGCATGGTATGATCCTTCATAGTAAGATGGATTTATGCTGTTCCTCGGGATATGTTTGCTATGACCTGGAATTTCATACTGCAGATAGTAACTGAACACATTTTCTAGGAAGGAGAAAAAGATGAGGCTCTATGACAAAGGCATAAGTACACTGCCCCAGGTCAAGGGTCAACTTCAGTCTCATTAACAGTGACCCATCCAGCTACTGTGTCTCCTGATCAAGTTACTTATAAGAAACAGACAGCACATCACATATGCCAACTGAAACTGTGTAAGCTGATTTAAGATTTGACTTCTAACTGGAGCCAACCACATCCACATGGAAGGTGAGCATTCCGGGGGCCAGCTGGTGTGGTGCCCCCAATCACGAGCGCTCTTTTAAAGACTTAGGGCTAGACTCACCCAATGTGAAACCTGGTGACAGACCTGGTAAGAAGGGAAGATACTAAGGTAAAGGTTGTTAACTGAAAAATGTTTACAGTACGACGTTAATATGATCTCACTTTAATAAACGAGGCCTACACAGATCTTTATTTTCTAAATTTTCATTACATTTTTGTGTTTAACTACAATATGAAAAATTAATATGAGAAATTCAATATTACTAAAATATTGAAACAAAAGTACACTTATGTTTAAAATATCCAGAAATATTTAGTTTTCAAAACAGGCATTTTTTGAGGAGAGGAGGAGAGGGAGATGGGTGGGGGCGGGGGATGAGGAACAGGGGAAGGCTCTGCTAGAGGTAAATGCAATAGTCATGTCACGAAATTACAGAAAAGTTGATCACAGGTGCCGTCTTAGCTACTTTCCCATTGCTGGGACAGAATAACTGACATCCATAATTCTAGGGTGAAAGACTTATTTTAGCTCAGTTTTATGGATGGCTGGCGGGGCCGGAGCCTGAGACAGGTCCTCCCCACACAGTGGAACAGAGCCAAGCTGGGGAGGAATGGCAGAACCAGCACACACTCTCCAGGTCAATCCTCCAGCATCCACTCCTTTTAGCCCTGCCCCTCCTCCTAACAGTACACAGTATCCATAGGTAGGTGAGGTTTTTGGGGGGACATTCCAGATCCAAACCACAAGACACTTTCACATTTCAAGAGCAGATTGCCTTAATATTCTTATAGGTATTAAAAGCACCTTCTAAAGTTGCTACCAGGGTTTTCTGATGTGAAGTGAGAGATTCCTCCTTATTTTGAAGCTTTTCCCCCATCCATGAGCTAGATTAACCTTTTAGGTAAGACAAAAAACACATAAAATAAAACACCTTGAAACCTCACATACTGCAGATCCTACAGATTTATTTCATTAGAAACGTAATTCAATGAAGACGGGTTTTAGTACCTTTGGAGATCTAAACGAAAAGCAACATTTACAAAGCATCATAAAAATAACAGGAATAACTGTAGAAACAGTAAAGACTAGGAAAAAAATTTTAGTATTCTGTGATTTTTTTTAGATTCACTTTCTAACTGAATACTTTAACTACTAAGAGTAACTGTAAACATCAGGAACTGCAGGTCTCTCCTTGAGTTCTCAGAATATATTTCACTAAAATATAATCTTTAAGTTTTTTAAAAAGAATTTACTTAAATAAATTGCTTCTGGCTTTTCCCCCTTTGAATAACAGAGACAAAAGCATGTTTATTATTTTCTCATATTTAATAACCTACTTTCTACAAATCCTTGATAGTGACTAAACAGAAGAAATAGTATTTGCTCAATAAATAGTCAAACAGACTGGCTGGGTTGGTATTTATTCAGCAGCTACTGACACAAACGCACATAAGCATGACTCATGTCCCTAAAGGGCAGATCAAGGCATAAAAATCACAGTGCTGTGACATAAGAAGTGTAAGAAGTTATGGAGAACATGCCTAGGAGCAGCTCGCAGCTCCCGGTCAGGACGCCCGTGCTGCCGGCCGTCCCCTCCCCGCATGCACAACCTCCCTTGCCACCGCAGGCCACCGCTCACAGGCCACACTAGCAGCAGCGCCCCCTGCAGCTCCCCCTTCTCCTCACGCCCTCATCCAGCTGGGAGGCCAGACACCACAGATTCGGAGGTTGGGATCTCGCTTCCCTAGTCCCTGCTGCAACACCAGGGCCTGGAAAGGAGTCCGACTCCCAGGAAGCCTTGGCTGAAGGTTTGTTGAAAGAATGAATACTGTTCATTAAGTATGCACTTTATTTTGTTTACAGAGGTATTTGAAGTCGGCAACTGTGTTTCCTTTCGCATACTTGGGTATTAGGAAATCATAATCCAAATAAAATGAACAGAACTGACAAATACAGATAAGCTGCAATATGGCCGACTCGTTAAAACACATTTACAATTTATTGCTGCAGCTGTTTGACAGACCAAGGTTTAAATTATACAGTTAACATAAATAAATATTCAGTGATAGATATAACTTAAAAAGGGAAAAGCTGGGCTGGAAGAATAGCACAGAACTTAGAGTGCTTGCCAAGGTAGCTCGAGGCCCTGAGTTCAGTTCCCCAGCACCAAATAAACTGAGCATGGTGGTGCACACCTGTAATCCCAGCACTCAGGAGGCGGAGGCAGGAGGATTGACGCATGTTTGAGGCCAGCCTAGGCTACATAGTGAGTTCAGGACCAGTCTAGACTACAGAGCGAGACCCTGGAGGGAGGGAGAGAGGAATAGAGAGACACACACAGAGAGAGAGAGAGAACCTGCTGAGTACTTTTGTGGTCAGGACCTTTCCAATTACACAAACAAGTATTCTTTGGCAATTACTCACAGTAACAGGCTAAAATGGAAAGGTAATTTTGTTATTCCACGTTACTGTTTTTAACAACAAAGTAGTACTAATAATGGGACCTGAACTCAAGTTTGCTAATCTGATTCTAGAGCTCCTCCGATGTGTCTCACAGCATGTCTGGGGACACACAAATACTGTATCTCAGAAACTGAACACTCCCCCTTTCTCCCAGAAGGTGGCTTGTAATCGGCTCCCACACAGTGACCTGAACTGTGACATCAGCAGGGCTGGTTTTAGACATCTAGGCTCCTGATTGAGTCCAGTTCATAAAATTCACAAAGGTAGAATACAAACTAATGGTATGAACAATCCAAGGCTGGACTGTCGTTTTCTTCCTGTGACCAACACCTGTGTATGTTTACCTGGTTTCCCTCCAGCACAGGTGCTGCTGCTGCCTGACGGAGGAAGATGACCACCTGGACAGGAAAGCAGGGGCTCTTCCAGAACAGGCTTAGCTGTTAGCTTATTATTATTATTACATGTTCTTGGTATTTGGCAACCAACCTGTTTGAGTTACTGACTCATTCTTCACGTCAGAAGGTATTTTTCCCCATAATGCTTAATAATTGCTCCTGTTTGATTTATTCTGGCCTGTTCTTTAATATCAGTTCTATATATCGCGTCACTTTATCACCTACCAGCTTTATGCTGACAATGTTGTCCATCCCCTCCCCTCTTCTCCAAGGCAGCTGAGAGAGCATATCAGACTCCTGTCTCATACCACTCAGTTTTCCACTCTGCTCCCTACTGTTTGGATATTGAGATACTGCAAATGCAGTCTCTACTGTTTCTTATTTGCATACTGCACTTTTTAGTTTCTACTGCCTAGCCTTTATTTTACCCAATACTATCAACTCCACTGTCCTAGTTACTGTCTCATCACTGTGACTCAATACCCGACATCCACAACTTAGGGTGGAAAGATTTATTGTAGCTTCCAGTTTCAGAAGGTCTCAGTCCGTTCACAGGTGGGCGGCTGGAAAATGGTGAAATCACATGGGGCCACAGCTAGAGCCAGAGCTGCTGTGAGACAGACATCCTCACAGCATGGTGGAGCACGGAGAGCCTGGGAGGAAGATCAGAACCAGCCCACGCCCCTCCAGGTCAAGCCCACACCTCTGCCCCTTCCAGCCAAGTCCCACCTCCCAACCCAAAACAGTATCCATGAGCCTTTTGGGCGACACTCCAGATCCAAACCAAGACATTCCACCCCTGGCTCCCAAAAGACTCACCGCCCCTCCTTATACAAAATGTATTTAGTTCCAAAAATTGCCAAAGTCCCAATAGTTCCAGCCCTGGTGAAAAGTCCAAGCCTGAGACTCAAGGCAAACTCAGCTGTGAGCCCCTGTTAAGCACTTCCAACATGACATGGCACAGGGGGCTGGAGGAATGGCTCAACAGTTAAAGCACTTGCCTACCAAGCACTAAGTACCTGAGTTTGATTCCCCAGCACTACATAAGCTGGGTGTGGTGGTGCACACCTGTAATCCCAGCACTAGGGAGGCTGAGGCAGGACGACTGCCATTGAGTCTAAGGGCATCCTGGGCTCCATAGTGAGTTCAGGATCAGCCTGGGCCACAGAGTGAGACCCTGTCTCTCTCTCTCAATTTCTCTCTCTCTATATCTCTCTCTCTGTCACACACACACACACACACACACACACACACACACACACACACGCACACACAAACATACAAATACACACAAGGCACAGGGTAAACACTTGCATTCCAAAAGGGAGAACTAGGAGGATAAAAGGCAGCAGTACAAAACAATTCCTAAACCCAGTAGGCCAAGGGTTAAATCCTGTAGTCCCAGGTAGAGCACTTGGAGGGGAGATACCATTCCAAAGGGCAGGGATGGCCCCACCCCTACAGCACTGCAGCAGGCTGCAATTTCCATCTTCTCTGTCTGCTCACTGCTCGCAGCTTTCCTTAGCCGATGACCCAAGTTCCAGTCTTCTCCAAATTCCAGGGTTCTCCACTGCACCTTTGACTTCTTCTTTACAACTTTACATACTGCCCTCAGAGGCATCCCAAGGCCGCCAAGGCCTTCCTCTGAAATCTGGGGGGAAGCCTCCATGGCCTCACAATTCCAGACTGTAAGCTAGGACAACGTGAACGTCACCAAGGTCTGCCACTGGCTTGAGCAGTAGCTTGGTCCCTTGGACAAATGCTGTAGAAGTCTCTGAGTTCTTAGATGGTTGAACTCCAGCAGCTGAACTCTGAAAGACATTTTTTTTCTCTTGGCCCTGTGGCACACTTCTCAGAGCGAAGTCTTTTGCCTCTCCACCCTTGAACTGGTGAAGGGACGGGTCTTGTTGGCTTTGGAAATACCCTCCAGGCTTCTTTCTTATACTGAGTGTAAGTACTTGGCTTCTTTTTTAATGGTAATGTTCTTTAACTTCCCATGGTCCTCCTCTCAACACTGCGAGACATTTGGCCCGACACTGCAAACCTTCTATCTTGTATATGATTGTTTTCTGCCATTTTATCTTGTCTTTCACCATAGAGCTGGCTAAAAGCTGCAAACAGCAGCCAGGTAACAGTTTGAACATCAGTCTGCCTCGAGATTTCCTCCACCAGGGTAAGCAGTTCACCACCCTCAATCTCAGTTTCAGGCAAAGACTTTGGACAATGGAAAAATACTGACAAACTTTATGCCGGAGCACAGCCCACATGGTTTTTAGGTCACTTGTAGATACAGTCCTCCTCCCCACCTGAAACTTCTTGAGCCTGGCCTTTCCAATCCACACTTCTATCAGCATTCTTGTCTTCTGAGCTCTGACCAGAATCTCCTATCAAGCTTGGCTCAGAGCGCTCAAAGGCTCCTCCAGCCAGCATCTTCAAACCTTTCCAAATTCCTCCCTCAAACCAGTTCTACATGATCAGGTAAAGTCACAGCAACAACCCTACTCCTGGTACCAATTTCTTAGTTCCTTTTTCATCGCTTAATACCTGACATCCACAACTCAGAGAAGAAAGATTAACTGTAGCTTAGTTTCAGATGGTCACAGTCCATTCACGACTAGGCGGTTGGAAAATGGTGGAATCACCTGGCAGGGCTGGAGTGGGGCAGGACCAGAGCAGAGTTCCAGTGGCAGAGATCCTCACAACATGGTGGAGCAGAGAGACACTGAGAGGAAGGGGAGAACCAGCATACGCCTTTCCAGGTCAAGCCCAAGCACTCACCCCTTCCAGCCAGGCCCCACCTTCCAACTCTGCATAGGAACAAGAGGCTTTGGGGGGACACTCCAGATCTAGACCACAGCATCTGCCTTTCCATCAATGGCTCTCTCCCCTTCATCCTAGTCTACTGTCTTATGAATTCACTTTCCACATCTTATTCCATGAACTCCAAAATTTTTTAAATCTGTGATTTTTTTAAAAAAACTTCTTAAAATTTCCTTAATACTAAGGTGAACTTCGTGCCACAAGTATATGCTTCTGCCTCACAGTGAGCGCTATATTCCTGCACTTTGCTGGATGCGGCCTTGTATTGCGTCTGGGTCTACTTCATGATAGAGGTGTGACCTGCCATCCAGATGCATGGACTGCCTGATCACCCCTTTCTGTGATGTGCTGAAAGCCAAGAGCAGCCCACTGTCCCCGTGAGCAGCCTGCCTGACATGCCTCCCTGTTCTTTCTGACATACACCTACAATACAGTGGAAATAAAGTCCTGCCCTGACTGCATGTGTGATGGCCCTGAGATTACAGTTGTATAGGAAAGAGGACTAATGATGAATCTTTAATCTGCCAATTTTCAAAACAGAAAGAATTGGGGGTTGGAGGAAGAATACAGTGATTAGAGGGCTTAGTGCACGGCCCTGAGTTCAATTCCCCACCACCACATAAGCCAGAGTGGTGGCAGGCACCTGTAACCTCAGCACTCGGGAGGCTAAGGTAAGAGGTTTGCCATGAGCTTGAGGCCAGCCTGGGCTATGAAGTGAGTTTAGGACTAGCCTAGATTATACCATGAGACCCTGCCTCAATTTTTTTTAATTAAAAAAATAACAAAATAAGAAATTGGTTCCTTAATATCCTCCAAAAATTGAGCTCTAAAAAAAGGAACTATAATAGACTCACAACTTTTAAACATACTCGATATGTTTTGATCTACTGCAGTTACTGCTTTTTCATATTCAAATTACCCTGCCTTCCACCAGTGAGAACGCCTTCTGGGTGGCTCTTAGGAGCTTCTGACATAATCCAAGGGTTTCCAGGGCTTGCTGCTGGGCTCACCATGTCCACCTCTTGCCAACAACCTGCGATGGACTTCCTAGCTGTGCTCAGAGTGAACACCTAGATGACATCTAATGGAAATTTCCTGGCATTTCTGTATTTGGGGCATAGATGAACTCCCTTCTCCATGTCCCTAGTGCTAGCATACCATTTTCTGCCGGATTTATATTCATGTCAGTAGAGACAAGAGGCAGGGTTAGGAGGAGTCACTGCCTGTGCCCACCCACACTGTTCTCTGCATCCATAAGGGTGAGGCTGGTTGCCAGGCAGGAGCTAGAAATAAACCAGTATGTATGCAGCCATTTTTATTTTCCTTTGAATAAAAGGAACCCAGAAGTGGGAGGCTTCAGAGGCAGCCCCATGCTCTGCAGGGCCACAGGCATGTAGCACCTGTGACTAAGAGAGCTACGGAAACTTTAGCTCCACATTCGGGCTGTGGCCCAGGAAGAGGAGGAAGGCACAGGCAGTTGCCTCCCAGGGGATCAGTTCACCTTAATGATACCATCCCGAAGGGCAGTACAACACCTGCAACACTGCACACTTCATTAGCTGAATCTCAGCTCCACGGCCACACCTGGTTGAAAAGCAGCCTGGGAAATGCCTTTTGTTCCAGACACCAGTGTACCTGGAGAAAACTAAGAAAGAGAACGTGGTGCCTGGGCAGGAACTAAGCCTCACCAGGAGGTTTCCTGAGTGTGTGATAACCTCTCCCACCAAGTAACTTATTTATTTATTTATTTATTTTTTGAGACAGGGTCTTGTTTTGTAGCTCAGCTAGTTTTGAACTGGCTACTTAGCTCAGACTAGTGTTGGACTTTTGGCAATCGTCCTGCCTCAGCCTCCCAAGTGCTGGGATTACAGGAGTGTGCCACCACACTCAGTTTTATGTGGTACAGGGGAACTGAATTCAGGGCCTCAAGCTTGCTAGGAAAGCACTTTAGCCGCTGTGCCATTCCTCCAGTCATTTCATAGATCTAAATGAGGGGGACAGTGGGCGTTAGGGGGAGCGGGTGAGGGTCTGTGATGCTGACCCGACATATGTGTGCACAATAAACTCAAGTTCAATGTAAACATTATGTAACGCACATATACACATTATTCAAACGGGAAAAATAAAGGAAAGAAAAGATCACGGCTTCCTGTGTTTCTTTCCTAGGTCGGGTGCCCAGAGGGGAGGCACCTAGTTTATTCGTCCACCAACCACTCCCCCCGCCCAACTCGCCCGCTAAGGCCTATAACCCGCTCTGTTGGCATTATCCCACAAACACCGAGCCAACTTGGGCCTCACTCAGAAATGGAGGCACACCTCCCCCACAGTGGGTGAGGTTACATTTACCCTCACACTAACCTCCTGGGTCTCATTACCCGTGTGGTGTCCTCGCGTTCCCAGGAGCCAGAGCTTATGCTGGGAATCAGAACAGTCAGTGAATCCCAGTATCCTCACCTACCCTCACACCTCCATGGGACATAATATAAAAAAGCAATCTCATGTGAATGAAAAAGGAAGGTACTCCTTTTAGGGGTGGGGCAGGGAAGGAAGGTCACAGGAAAAGGAAATGTGGAGCGCACAGTTTTACCATAGCTGAGGTCAGTCTCCAAGAAGAAAAACTTGTCATTACCCGTACACAGGTGATGAAAGTGACGCGGTTTTAACTGATGAAGAAAAATTACTAGGGAGCACAAAGTAGGATTTGAAGCTACATTTACCTGTCTTCCAAGTGTTTACTTCAGACTACCAGTACCTGGCTCAACATCAAACTATTTTTCTCCCCAACTGGGTAAGAGGAGAATGGTGGGTCCTTGGTTTGTGAGAGACAGACTACTAGCTCTTCGTAACCTCCCAGATGCCAGGATCTGTCTCTGAAAAGAGGCTCTGTATGCTGCAGGGTCACTGTCTCCAGGGGCAATGACATAAAGAACGAGGGCACAAATGGTTTCTTTTCTTAAGAGCAAAGAGCTACTCTGTATTCGGAAAAGTTTAACAATTACATGGTAGCCAAAATGCCTGGAAAGTGTCTGTCATAGGACTATGGAAGTAGGGCTCTGCTTGCTCCCAAACCTCTGGCAAACTAAGCACACCTATCTAAATAAACCCCCAGGAAGGGGCCTCCACCTCCAGCTGTGTGAGATTCTCTGCAGCTTATAAATGTCAAGCAACAAACCTTAACAACATGTTGGATTTGCCTAGTTTAAGCACAGGGTGACTTTGCTACTCTATAAAGTTCTGCAGAATGGCTTTTGGCAGGAAGCTGTGGGAGACCTTTTATCAGGTTTGGTGCCATCACACAAACTTCAAATGACAGGGGGGGAATGGTTCACTCATGCAGAAGAATGTGTACGTGGAGAAGAGGGCCAGATTGGTTTTTAAATGTGAGTAACTATTGGGATAATTTTCAATACAGACATAACAAAATTCAGTTTGAGCTATATTACAAAGCATCATATCAGGAAAAAAAACGGCTGAGAGACTATGATAAGGAAACCACGTGAGAATACACTGTGGAGCTGCTAGAGCACATCACTCATTTTCTATATAACCTGGCAGCTTTTTACTGTTATGATAAAAAGACACACCCAACATGGCAGCCATGTAAGCTTCAGGTGAGGTGTAAGCTTCATGTAAGTTTCTGAGGTTCCTGCCAAGATCAGGTAGCCCCTCTGGCTTGGGCCTCTGAGCAGGCACCTGTGGTGCTCCATGACAGGAAGCAGAGGCAGACAGTGAGGAATACAGCTGGGGCGCACAACAGCCCGAGAAAACACTCTTAACGCCTTAAGTTTCTCCATCGAGTCCCACCACCTAAAGAATCGAGCAGCTCCCAACAGCACTTACCTGGGAACCTAGCCTTTACATGGGGAGGCTAGGGCATTCATCCAAATCACACCATTAGCCTTTTGACTTTGTACAGTCTTTCGCAATGAGGGAGGCTGAGTCAGGAGGGTTGCATGTGAAAGCCTGGCCTAGGCTACTAACAAGACTGTCTCAAAATTATAAACAAAGAAGAAGGCAGGAAGGAATGGCAGGTAAGCAGGCTGGGACGCGGCTCAGTAGGAAGGCCCTGGGCTTGATCCACAGTACTATACATCATCAGTAACACCACAAATAAAATGGCTAAATGTCCCATTTTTTCAGATAAGGAAGCTGCTGAGGAGCCAGCTGCTGACTCGGCTGCTTTGCTCCCTGTCTGAATCAGCTTCCTCATCAGTAAAGGAGGACCGGTATTCCGGCCCGCAGAGCCACCCCAGAAGTGTCGGGGGACAACGGCAACAAGCGTCACACCTGAAGAGGGCGGCAGAGGGGTTCCAGTGTTCTTCACGGAGCTACCAACTTGTTCAGTCACATCTTGTCCAAAGTCTAACAGGAGCCACAGCTAGAACGTGCAACCAGGCTGCAGGCGTAGAACCTGATTCTCAAACTCGGGTCCAGAGTTGGTCCCGTGCTACATGCCTGATGTACTCCATTTTCTCACTTACCTTTCTATTACTAGAACATGCCAATTCAAAATAAAAAGTGTCCCAAACATCAGACTACTTTCCAAAATTTGAAAAGAGCCAACAATTTTTCACCCTCAATTTGAAGCGGAGGACTCCGGGTCTTTGATGAGGTGTCATATCGTAGGACTGAGGACTACGGAACCCACACTCAAGACAACACCACTCTAACCCAGGAACTCTAACACTACACAGGCTCCGAGCATAAGCACTGGCAGCAGCTGCTCACTCAGAGCGCACTCTAGTCTGGAAGAGTCCAGATGTCCACTCACTGGCGACAGATGAACTGTGCTTCACCCACACGGTCACATGATGCTAGTACCTGGATCATCATAGACAAATCTCAAAGCATTTCCTAGGAAGCTATAGACACAAAACTCTACGGATTATCTGATTTTATTTAGGTCACATTCTGGAAAAAGCAAGATTAAAGGGTAGAGGTTAGCTGGTGGTGGCTGGAAAGAAATGACTCTGAAGAAGCACATGGGCCTGGGAGCCAATGACAATGTTCAAGAGTTTAACTGACTATACGGCTATCAAAACTCATCTTGGCTGGAGGAATGGCTCAGTGGCTAAAGCACTTGCCTAGCAAGTGCTAAATACGAGTTCAAATCCCCAGCATCACGTAAGCTGGGTGTGGTGGCGCATGCCTATAATCCCAGAACCACGGGAGACTGTGGCAGGTGGATTGTCCTAAGTCCAAGGCCAGTCTGGGCTACACAGTGAGTTCAGAATCAGCCTCGGCTACAGAGGGAGAACCTATCTCAAAAGACAAAACAAAAACACCTCAAAAAGACAAGAAATAATTCTACAGCACACTTTAAAAAGTGTACATTTTATTGTATGTAAAGTATACATAGATAAATCTGAATTTTAATCAATTAAATTTTAGGCAGGGTCTCACTCTGTAGTTCAGGTTGGTCCTGGGCTCATATGAAGCCCACACTGGCCTTGAACTTGCAGCAGTCCTCCTTCCTCAGGTCTGAGGTCACAGGTGTGTGCCACCACACCTAGCCAACCTCTCTGTGGTGCTAATATATTGCATCAGGGCACTGTGCAGACTAGAAAAGTGCTTTAACCATTCAACTAGGCCTCCAGCCCTCAAAAATCTGAATTTTAAAACTAGTGAAATTAGTCTAGAATAAATTCATGTTTCTATAAAATGCAGAAAAACTAGATAGATCAACTGAACTAGAGGAGGTAGCATTATCTTGAAAAAAGAAATCTTAGCCATAAAGTCTGAAAGACCTAAATCTGAAACTTGGTAAGCTATGTAATCTTGGACAAATTGGATAACTTTTCTCAAACTTGATTTTCTTACCTGTACATCTGAGATGATACTATCCTCTTTCTAAAGTAGTTGTACGGACAAATAAACAATTTATTGCCACATAAGTAGGCAAAGAAGAATGTTTATGAAACTACGTCCTCTAGGCCACATACAAGGGCAAAGTCTCATCAACCTGCATCAGTTCATCTAATCAACAAGTTTTTACTAACCATCTACTATAACGTATGTTGTCATTTTCCCCAAAGAGCAACGGAAAAGATTACCTTTCTCAAAGATTCTATAATTTTTTATCATCTCATGAAGTTGAAAAGAACAGCAATCAAGAAATAAACATGATCTGCTGTTCCCCAGAAGGGCATACTGGTCAGGAACATAAATTTTATCAGCAATAAATGTGAATTAAGTAAGACCGAGACTAACACTTCCCAGGTGTACAATGGCTAAGCAAACAGCAAGATCCCTGAATTGAATCAGCCCCAGAACTCCAAGGCTTTCATTTGCTTCCAACTTAAGACCTGACTGCACGCTGAGTAAAGGACGAGCTCAGCGTCGGGTGTTCAACTCGAGGTAGGTACTGAACTGCAACACAGAAATTTCATTTACCTAAATAAATGAAGTAGCTAAGGTGGAAGTGAAATTTTATCCAAAAGAGCATTTCTTAATATATTAGAATGACTTTTCCTATACAAATATACACACTGTTTAAAGGTCAGAACTTAACTGACATTTACAGTTTCCAAATAAAACATAGAAAGGGGCAGGGTGAGGGAACCGGGCTTAGGGTTCCTGCCTAGCGAGCCGCGATTTCCCGCACTGCATAAAAATTAGCCAGTTGTGGTGGCACATGCCTGTAATTCCAGCACTCGGGAGGCTGAAGCAGGAGGACTGCTGCGTGTTCGAGGCCCTACATAATGAGCTCAAGACCAGCCTGGACTATAGAGCAGGATCCTAGAGAGAGAGAAAGAGAGAGAAAGCACACACGAGAAAGCTGTGGACAGAGTTCCATGTGAAAACCCTGGGTTCAATCTCCACTACCACCCAACTCAAACAAGGAAAAAGGAGAAACATTTGGCAAAGAGAAACACTATGTCTCCGCCCCTAAAATGAAATCTTCCTCTCCGTGCACATGTATGTGCTTATCACGTATACTTCACATATACCATACTACCTACACACTGCTTCACGTTTTGAAGATTGCTCTCTTAAGGTAGAATGTAAATTGATAATTGGCTTACTGACGTAGCTCTGAGTTGGAGCACTTGCCTTGTCCGCAGCGGACCCTGCCCTGGGTTTGATCACACCCACAAAACAAAATACCCCTATTCTGTAAACTTTAGGTTCAAAATGTGCAAACACTATTGGAAAATAAAGAATCAGGATGATACACAAATCATCCCTTCTTTATTAGGCCAGCCACAGAGCACCTGTGGCCCAGTGAGCCGGGAGAACCCCAGGCCACCCCCTGGGCTCTTCTGCTTGTTTGTGAATCATGCCTCATTTTCCGCAGTGCCACACACTCTCTTGGCGCGTTCCCCCTGCTTTCTGGGTGCAGAGATGGTGGCTTATACAGCTGCCGGGCTGGCCACGGACCTGCTACTCCCACCCAGTTGCCAGAGTAGTGGGAAGTGACAGAGGCGCGCCACCACCCGTGGCTCCGAAGCTCTGCCTGTAGGAAAGAGTGAACTGGAAAGGAGCTTGCCAGTACACACTGTATTCAAATACACACATGGGACCAATGTTCCCTACTTTTCTACTGTTGTTAGACAGGGTGTCTGTGTCCAAGGGTGTTATCGGTATTTACTTTATCACTTAATTCTATTGGTTACTTGGTATGAATTTATACATCCAGGGCTGGAAGCGTAGCTCAGTGACTAGAGCACTTCCCTAGTGTGGGGCCCGGGGTCTGATTTCCCCAGCAACACATAGTAGGTAGGCCTGATGGCACACACCTGTAATCCTAGCACTCAGGAGGCTGAGGCAGGAGGATTGCTATGAGTTTTAGGCTAGCTTCCGCTACACAGTGAGACAAGACTGGATCACTATCTCAAAAAAAGAAAGAAGTTCCAGCAAAATGCACAGGTGAAGAAAGGGAACTTCATGTATAAACTAAAAGCAAACACGAAGTCAATGAAATTTTAGGGCACCTAGAAGTTAAACAGGCAAACCTCACCTGGTTTTCTTCAGGGAGCCCCTTAGGATGACTCATAAAATTCTAAACCAGTACACCTTGCAGGCTTTCCAGGAAAACAGAAAATGACCTGAAAATACTAAATATAGGCATTTTACAAAATTTAATAACTAAGGTAAAACTGCTTTGCTATAAAATAATTCTCAGTCATCACTTTCCGTACTGTTCGCAGCTCTGCCCCAGAGAGCCCATCTTCCACCCCACAGAAACACGCATCTGGCCGAGGGGTTTAGACCACCGGAAGCTGTGAATCCCAAGGATGGGTCTCTCCTAGGCCCTTGCTGCTGCCCCTACACCCGAAATAAGCCAGGAGGGGCAGTGCACACTTGGAGGCTAGTGCTCGTGGAGGCTGAGGCAGGAGGCAGGAGGCAGGAGGCAGGAGGCATTGCAAGTTTGAGCTAGGTCCGGGCAACTGAGTCATTTAGCAAAATCCTATCCCTAAATAAACAACTAAAAAAAGAGCTGAGGATGTAGCTGAGTGTGTAGACCCTGGATTCGACCCTAGAGGGTGTGTGTGTGTGTGTGTGTGGGCGGGGGGGGGGGGGGGTCTGTCCGATAAGAGAAACCATACACGAATCCAAGTGGCTTTAGACGATTCCAGTTCTGTCCTCTTTCTATATAATATAATCATGTAATTATTCCTGCCATACACTTGAGTAAATTCTATGAATATTAATTAGCCCATCAAATTCTACTTTGCTGTTCTAAACCCTGTATTATTTTTTCCCTATAAAAAAATGAACACCAGCTAGTTTAGGAAGTACAAAAAGGTTTTAACACTCTGCAACAATAAATTCATTTAGAAAGTACTAACATATCAATTTTAAAAATATATCTTTAAGACAACTGGCAGAATTAAAGTTCAACTTGGATCATTCCAGAAGATAGGAAAATGCATGCACACAAATACACACAATTCATGTTCTCATACTAATCCACTGTACCCAAGAGACGAATCAAGATCTTTTTATCTAGTAAAATATTCAGCAGTATAATATGGTATCCCCTATCTCACCTTGTAGACTTTTACCAACTACTAATAACTATATCCAACCATGTATCACTGGTGACTAAGGACACAAGATTGGCACTGGGAGCTGGCAAGCTCTTAGCTGAGGCAAGAGTACAAGCACCACCCGTTGGTATCATGGGCCTTGGGCCTTTCGTGGCATGTTGGTAACCCGGCTGGCAGGAATAGTCTGGGCTAATGAAACAGCAACTTCCTGAAGGGGCAAATCTCATGGCAGACTACAGCCCAAACAAACCGATCAATTAGTGAGAAGAGCACCGAGGGCTCCCACTACATATAATTGCGGATTTGTCTATTTCTCCGTTCAGTTCTAATTTTCTGCCTCAGTTACTTTTTCGTTGCTGTGACTCAATACCCGACATCCACAAATTTAGGGGAGGAAAGGCTTATTCTAGTTCACAGTCCATTTGGGGCGGCTGGCATCAACTGAAGTACATGGCACAGGCAGAGGTGGAGTCAGCTTCTCACGACATCACAAACAGGAAGGCCAGTTGAGACTAGTTGAGACTAGTCCTACTCCTCATTCTAGCCCTCAAAGGAAGGCAGGAAGCAGCTTACATATCCTTCCAGGTGTCAGCCCAGTGATTAGTCCCTCCTGGATTCAGCTATGGAAGGTGTGGCCACTACACGCCGTTAATCCTAACTCACACACCTGTAATCCACCCCTCCAGACTAGGCCCCAATCTACCAACAGCACATGGTCCATAGACAATCCATAACATTTAAATACATGAGACTTTTGGGAAACATTCCAGAGCCAAACCAGAACATTTTCCTTCAGCTACATTATTTCCCTCATTTAGTTCTATGAAATGACTGTGATCTGGGTTTCTCATATTAGATAAAATATTTGATATTAAACCTTCTGTATCTGACTCACTTCACTGAGCATGATGGTCTCAAGTTGAATTCATTTATCTACAAAAGCCTCAAATCTATCTGTCTTTATAGATGAGCAGTATCACTGAGTACATATGCCACAATTTGCGCATTCATCAGTCTGTTGATAGGTATTTTGGTGTCTTCCACGTTTTAGCTACTGTTTGTTGTGCTGCGATGAACATGGGTATATGTGTTATCTCTGTTATATGATGCCTTTAACTCTTTTGAAAAAATTCCCAGAAGAGAAATCACTGGATCAAAGGGATTTATTTCCAGCCTTTTGAGGGACTTCCATGCTGCTTTCCACAGTGGTTGTACCAGTTTACATTCCCACCAGCAGTGCAGGAGGGCTCCTTTTTCTTACAGCCTCGCCAGCACTGATTGCTGTTTGAGTTCTTGATATATGCCAATCCCTCTGGGGGGGGGGGGGGGAAGTATCTCAGTGATGTTTTGATTTGCGTTCTCTAATGGCTAAGGTGTCGAACAATTTTTCATGTATTTACTGGCCATTTGAATTTCTTCAGCTGAAAACTGCCTATTCATTTCTGTTGCCCATTTTTCAATCTGACCTTTGATTTTGAGGGGTTTAATTTTCCTCAGTTCTTTGGATATTTTAGTTATGAGCCTCCTATCTGAGGAATAGGTGGTAAATATTTTTTGCCATTCTGTTGGTTCTCTCTTTACTCTGCTAACAATTTCTTTTGCTGTGAAGAAACTTTTTAATTTGAAATAATCCAATGTGTTAATTGTGGGGGCTACTTCTTTTGCTTTCGGTGTCTTAATAATCCTTGCCTACAACTATATCTTTAGATTTTTGCCTAATTTGTCTTCCAGAAGGTTCTGTGTTTTGGTTTTAATATCCAGGTCTTTGATCCACTTTGGTTTGGTCTTGGTGCACAGTGACAGCTGTGTGTCTAGATACATTCTTTTGCATGTGGATGTCCAATTTTTCCCAGCACCATTTGTTGAAGAGGCTATCCTTTTTCCAGTGGATGCTTTTTGCTCCTTTATCAAAGATCGGGTAGCTGAGCGTATCTGAGTTTGTCTCTGCATCCTCAGTTCTGTTCCACTGCTCAATCTGTTTTTTTCTTTTTGTGTGTGTGTGTGTGTGTGTGTGTGCCAGTACAATAAAGTTTTTATAACTGTTGCTTTGTAGTATAACTCGATGTCTGGAATCATAATGCGTCCTGCCTTTCTTTGTCTTGATCCTAAAGGATTGCTTTGGCTAGTCTTGGTCTCCTTTGGTTCCATATGAATTTAAGGATTGTTTTCTTAAGATCTGCGAAAAAAGTTGTTAGTATTTTGATAGGAATTGCATTAAATCTGTAAATCAGTTTGGGCAGTATAGTCATTTTGACAATATTAATTATGTCTATCCAAGACCAGGGGATGGCTTTCCATCTTCTGATGTCTTCTTTAATGTCTTTCTTCAGTATAACATAGTTGTGACTGTTGGAGAGGTTATGTCAACTAGAGATGATCAGGAATCACACGTGGATTAGGGTTTGGGAATCACACCTAGATTAGCCAAATGAGAACCAGCCTGGATAAAGAGTGTGAGTGATTTCTGGGCCAGCAAATGAGGGAAGAACACCCTCTCATTTGTGGAGGACCAACTAAGAACTGAAACTGTATAAAAGGAAGGAAGAAGAAAGATTGTTAGAGCTTCTTCCTCTGGGAAAGCTCTGACTTTCTCAATTGTCTACAGACATCAACTTGCTACATGCCACAGACCTTCATCACACATTCGCTCCTGTCCGGACTTGCACTTGCCTGCCTGTCACCAATCTTCAGTCTCTGCTTTTTGCCACTGCCACTGTTCTTTGAACAACCAAGATCCACAGCAGACTCTCACCAGCTGTCCTGCAGTCCCGGACGATGTTCTACCTCATGGCTGAACAGCCATCCAGACTCTACAGCTCTCACACATGCCAGCTGCCATCTTGGATATCTCAGATTTGCAAGCCTTCCCAACCGATCCTTATTGTTATAATTCTTGTACATTCTGCCTTTTGAAAGAACCCAAACTAATACAATAGCATTCTTTGTAGAGGTCCTTCACATTCTTGGTTAGGTTTACTCCTAGGTATTTAATTTTTTGATGGGCTACAAGAATAGAATTATCTTTTCTCTGTGGGCTCATTGTTAGTGTAGAGAAATGTTATTGATTTTGTAGCCTGCAATTTGGCTGATTTTATTATTTCTAAGAGTTTCATAGTGGAGTTTCTGGGGTCTTCTATGTAGATAATCTTACCATCTGCAAATAAGGATAGTTTGACTTCTTCTTTCCGGGTGTATATTCTCTTTGTTTCACAATTTTACCTGACTGTTATGACAAAAGTTTCAAGGACTATGTTGAATAGGAGTAGTGAAAGTGGACGACCGTGTCTTGTTACTGATTTAGGGGGAAATGCTCTCAATATCTTCCCATTTATTATGATATTTACAGTAGGTTTGGCATTCACAGCTTCTAGCAGTTTGAGAGAAGGCCCTTCTACAACTATTTTCCTCAGGGTTTTTTCTTTTTTAATCATGAATGGATGATGGGTTTTATTAAAGGCCTTTTCTGCATCAATCAAGATGATTATGTGATTTTTGTTCTTGCTTTTGTTAATGTGGTGTATTACACTGACTGATTTATGTATGCTGAACCAACCTTGCATATCAAGAATGAAGCCCACTCAATCATGGTGTATGATCTTCCTGATTACTTTCCAGATTCTATTTACCAGAATCTTATTGAGAATTTTTGTATCTATATTCCTTAAGGATATCAGTCTATAATCTTCCTTCATGATTAAGTCTTTGTCTAGTTTTGGCACTAGGATGTGTTATGTTATTTCCTATTCAAAGTAAGTTTCTTGTAAAAAAAAAAAAACCAAATAACCTTTCTTTAAAGAAATCCAATCAGACTCTATCTTTTAACTGGAGTGTTGAGGCCATTTACAGGTAATGTGATTCTGAAATGCTTAGATATAAGTCTACCATCTTGCTACTTGTTGACTATTTGCTTCCCCTTGTCTCTGTTCTCTTTTCCTTCTATGACATCTGGTAATTTTTATTTTATTTTTTATTTTTTTGAGACAGGGTCTGTAGCCCACGCTGGTCCTGAACTCACTATGTAGCCTAGGCTGGCCTTGGACTCACAGCAATCCTCCTGTCTCAGTCTCCTGAGTGCTGGGATTACAGGCGTGCGCCACCGCTCTCAGTCTATGTGATGCTGGGGAATCAAACTCAGGTACTTAGTGCTTAACTTAGCACTTGCTAGGCAAGCACTTTAACCGTTAAGCCATTCCTCCAGCCAGATATCTGGTAATTTTTACGATTCCATGTTATCTCCACTACTAGCCTAGACTATTTATGTTGTAAATCTCCTAACATATTATTGCTTTTTTTTAAACTTTAAAAAATTCTCAAAGGAGAAAAAGTTTTAAAATCTATTTAGCATTTCCAATGGTCTTTATTCTCTTTTGCAGAAGCAAATTTTCACCAGATACCATTTTCATTCTGCCTGAACAACTGCTGGGAATATCTCTCATAGGGCACATTCTCTTAGCTATTTATTCCCAAAAACTCTGTATTTTGCCCTCATTCTGGAAAGATTTTTTTTTTTTTGCCAGATAAGAGACCTAGCTTGAAGCAGAGGCCACTGTCAGTTAGCTCTCATAACTTCTGCCAAGATGTCACAATAAGTAATTTTTGTATCTTTTTAATCTGTTAGGTAGCTTTTAAGTCCCCCATCCCTCCATCATTGGTTCCAAATATCTGATTTTTATGCCTTCGTGTTTTTTTTCCATGGCCCTTCTAGGAGCCTTGTGAGCTCCTACAATCTGTGGGCCCACCCTGTCACCACACTTGGCAAATGTTTGCCCGTTACTCCCTGAGACATTTTGTCTCTGCCTTCTTTTCAACATTCTCAGCTTCTGGTAAATGAATAATCAGGAATGTTGTGTTCTTTCTTTCTTCTAAGTATTGTCTTTTCTTGGTGCTTTGGAAAAATGTTGTTTTCAGGTTTTAATTACTTGCTTTTTCTCCTAATCTGCTATTAATTTCATTTCTAATATTTAGCTACATTTTTCCATCTCTAGGAGTTTTTATAAATAACTTCTACTTCCCTCCGTGGCATGTACATGGTTCCCCACACTCCTAAGCATATAGGTAGATTTACAATACTTGCTTTCAGGTTCTTGTATGCTAATTTCATCACATGTCCTTTTCCTTTTTTCGTATTGAGTGACAGTATTTGTTATCCATGGGCACCATGCTGTTTGTAAAGGACCTCCCTGCAGCCTTTCCATGGTGACACACTTAACACTTCATGCTCACTCTCCACCTTGCCTTCCTCCCCAGCCTTTGCCACCACATTCTATTTCTATGTGCTTAACCAATTTAAACAGCTTTTGAACACTGTGTTCTCACCTGCTGGAAGGATAAAGGGCCTGGCTAGGTCCCAGCAGCCCTTCGATAAAGTCACTAATCTAATTTAAGAGACTTCATCAGGGCTGCTACACTGGAGGTGATTACATCATAAGGAGAGAGCCCTCGTGATTATTGAGTCTAAGGAACATAAAGAAAGAAGAATGATGAGGAATAAACAGAGCCCAAGAGACCCACGGGACACCGAGTGGACCTATGGGACACCAAGTGGGCCAACATATGCAGCTAGAAGTTTCAAGAGGAAAACGAGAAAAAGGAGCAGAGAAATTATTTCAAGAAAATATGACCAAAAATCTCCTAAATTTGATGAGAGACATAAATATAAACATTGAAAAAGTTTAACAAACTCAGGAGGATGAGCATTGTGGTTTGGATCTGGAATGTCTCCTAAGTCTCATATATTGGGATGTTATGGATTCTCTATGGAACCATGTGCTGCTGGGAGATTGGGGCCTGATCTGGAGGGGTGGACTGCGGGTATGTGGATTGGATTACAGGCACATGGGTTGGATTACAGGAGTGTGGTAAATTAGAATCACATCTGGAAGGAGCAGAACACTGAGGCTGGATCCAGAGGGGGCACATCTCTGGGACAGGACCTGGAAGTATATGTATGCTGCTACTTTCCTCTGAGACTGGGCTGGACTTGACTTGGTAAGAGTAGGCTTCTTGTTTGTGATGCTATGAGGAGCTGCCCCCACCTCCACCTCTGCCATGTCCTTCTACTGCTGCTGACTACCCATGGATTGCTGCAACCCTCTGAAACCGTGAGCTAAAATAAACTTTTCCTCCCCAGATTTGTGCATGTCAGGCATTTTGTTATGTTGACCAAAAAAAAAAAAAAAAGAAAAAAGAAAAAAGAAAAAAGAAAGACAATGAGCAATGAGCTCAGACAGAGTCCTCAACTCAGCAGGAGAGAAAAAAGTGAACAATGAGGCAGAGCTGAGGCACAGCTGTGAGGAGCGCAGCCTTTGAACTTTGGAGAGCTGAGGAAGTGTAAGTAAAAAATGCAGTGTTATGACCGGGGATATTACATGTAACACCTACAGTAACCCAACAAAACCAGCTATGGAATACAGAGAAAAGAAAATGAGAAAGGGATGTAAATGCTGCTACAAAAATCTAATTATGAATTCAGCAAAGAAGCCAACCAGCTCAACACAGGTGCACTTAAACATGCTAGCAAGGAGCAACCCGGGAAGAAATACCCCAAACCATTCCACTTACCATGGTATCAAACCAGAATACAGTACACAGTTCGCAGAAGTGAGCCAAGGAGGCCAACGCTTGCAAAATGAAAACTATGAAGCACTGTTGAACATAATCTTAATCATGGGGAATGGAAAAACATCACATGTTTATGGACTGGAAGATAAAACAACAGCATAGTCACTATAAAAAACAGAATGGAGGTTTCCCCAATCTAAAAATTACCATCATTTTAGTATATGTGCTGCCGAAGTGAGCACTAAAAATTACTATTATTAACAATTTAATTTTTATTCCACCAAGGAAATGAAAACAGGCTCTCAAAGAGCGTCTGCCCACCCACACTGACAGCAGCGTTATTCCCAACGGCTGAAAAGGAAAGTGAGCTGTGTGTCCTCCGTGGATGAAAGGACAGGCAAAAGGTGGTCAGAATGCAAGCTGGGACGCAACTCTTTAAACGGAAGAAAATTCTAACACATGCCACAACATGGATGAGTTTTCAGGATAGTCCCTTATGTGACACACGCAAGCCACAAGAAGACACATACTGTAAGACTCACTCATGGTGCTGCCTTACAGGAAGTACTTAGAGTAGTCAAAGCCATAGAGATAAACAGAACAGCCACTGTTGCCAGACACTGGCAGAATGTCAATTTTATCGGATGAAAGGAGCTTGGAGACGGGTCCTTAGCATCACGAATGTATTTAGCACTTCTGGTCCGTATGCTAAAAAATGGCTAAGATAGTAAATTCTGTGTATATCTTAACAAAACAAAAAAGAATCAGAGATAAAAGTAATGTTAGAAACTGCACACCAAATACCTTATTTACAGGCTAAAAAAAATTTAAGATCTAAAGTGTAAAGACTGAGGTTCAAAGCTACAATCAATTATAAAGGTTTGTGCTTTTGGCTGTAACTTCTTGTTGATCTACTTGCAACTTTCAAACACATACATACATACATACATACATATATGCATACACTTAAGTAATACTTTATATCACCTCAGGTACTACTACAACATTCTTTATCCTAGGATGTTACAAAAAATAAAATTAGACTTTCCTCACCAATGTCAACTAACATCACTTTGTAACTAAAAAGGCTATAGTATGATTGCCACAGAGAGAGAGAGTATATACCTTGTAATGTCATCATATTTAAGATATTTTCTATATTTATTGATTTGGGAATGATAATGTGCTACAATACACAGCAAATAACTAGTGCCTGATTTATGGATACATTTAAAGTAAGTGCACCAGAAGGCCACTAAACGTAATAAGAGTTTTAAGAAAAAAACTTTTAAAACTTACAATTCTACATATAGTCCTTAATCCTGACAGTGCAACATGACTATGGGGGTAAGATATCATTAAGATAAAGCCGGTTTAATCACCATACAAATGGGCTTCATTGATCTACTATGAAATGAGTTTATTGATAAAACAGTTGAAAGCATTATTTGCAGTCACACCACAGTTTGTTTTCCAAACTTTATACTAAGTATCATTTCTAAGATTTTAATTAGACTATCAAAAAGTTACTGAACATGTGCTGATTCTTTGAGATGACTATTTTTACAGTTAACCCAACACAGACATATATTGTTTCTGATTCATAGGTGGTTTGTGTTTTCAGGAGAATCTATCACTGTCATTAAAGAATCTTTTTTGAGATACTAAAAGGAGATGTGGCCAGGCAATTCAGCACTAAGAATTATCCTGGCAGTTCCCTCAGATAATGCATACATTTTCCAAAAGCGAAGTCCTTTAAGGTTGAGAAAAATGTCACATGGTGGTGAAGAGGTAATCCACTTACTTCAAGTTTTCCTCTCAGAGGCTCAAATTTTTAAAGTTTTCTAATAATTTTCATTATTGTTCTAATCTTAGAAGTGGTAGCTGGGCATGGTGACACAAAACTGTAAGCCCAGTTCTCTGGCAGGCTAAGGCAGGAGGATTCCAAGTTCAAGCCCAATTTGGGTACACTTAGTGGCTTAGTAAGAACCTGTCTCAAAAAATAAAAAAGGGCTGGGTATGTAGCTCAGTTCTAAGGCCCTGTGCTCAATCCCCAACACCAGTTTAAAAAAAAAAGAAGATATATAGCAATGTGGATAAAGACTTATTGAAAACAAGATGAAAGTACAAATCCTGAATCTATCACTATTACATACATTAGCTTCGCATGTGTTTTTCTTATTTGTAAAATGCAGAAAAATCATACCTGGGACTAACTGTGAGGATGAAACGAAGTAATATGGAAAACAATGCACCTGAGTCTGACCTGACCCAAGAAGAGCTGCTGCAAAAAAATTAAACTATCCTTTCTCAACCCCCAATTTAAAAATGCTGATGTCAATGATGAAAGGTAGAATGTACACTGTCACGTGTCATGAGTATTTGCACAACTGCTTGCTGCTGTCCCTTTATTAGTTTTAGGTTCTAACACATACTCAACTGAAGTCACAAAGTCCAGCTTCTAGCCTTCGAAAAATGAGAAAGTCAGCCTCCGTTTGGACCTTGAACATAAAAAAAAAAAATCCTTTTCATCCCCAACTCCTTGATTTTTCAGAAAAGGAAAAAAGAAATTTTATGGAGAGATGGAGAGAGAGAGAGAGAGAGAGAGAGAGAGAGAGAGAGAGAGAGAGAGAGAGACTGAGACTTGATTTTTTCTTTTACAAGACTGGGAAAACACTGCCAATTATGTCATTTGCAAACAGGACATAGAAGCCAGGGGCGTAGCTCAGTGATTAAAGTGCTTGCCTAACAAGCACAAGACCCTGGGTTTGATTCCCCAGCACTACATAAGCCGGGCGTGATGGTGCACTCCTGTCTAATTCCAGCCCTTGGGAGGCCGAGGAAGGAGAAACTGCTGTGAGTTTAAGGCCAGCCTGGGCTAGAGTGAGACCCTTCCTCAAAAACAAACAGAGCCTGAGACGGAGGGGCAAAGTACACATTCCTTAGTCACTACAGTGTCACTACAGAAAGGCCTGTACTTCTTAACTTAAAATTTACTAGATTAAATCAAAGACCATCATCATCATAACAGTGACACAAAATTTAGTCATCAAAAGTATTTATGATACGGCCACACTATCAACTGGGCATTTAAGAAAATGTACTCACTGGGGCTAGAGGAATAGATAATCATTTAAGTGCTTGCCTAGCAAGCTCAAGGCCCTGAGTTTGATTACCCAGCACCACATAAACTGGGCACGGTGGCACCCGCCTGTAATCACAGCACTCTACTACAAGTTCAAAGCCAGCCTGGGCTACACATCAAGTTCAGGATCAGTCTGGGCTACAGAGCAAGACCCTGTCTCAAAAAAAAAGAAAGAACAGAAAAAGAAATTGTGGTCATTTTAAAGTACACAAGAAAGTCGTCTCATCTGTAAAGACTTCAACCCTATGATCATTTCCAGAATCTGGACATGTACGTGAAATATGGCTGAGGCTGGCTTTCTCCTGCTGAAACTGGAAATAAGTAAGTTAGCTACAATTATCAACAGAATCAAAATACCAACCCAAAAGAGCTGATAGTAAGGCTGTTCTTTAAGGCATATGATATTTTCCCAATTTAAGCATATTCGTTTATGTGGTGTACTGGGTTTTTAAAAGGGCTTTAGAGACCGAAAGGTCTATTTATGTGGTGTCTCAACACATATTTTAGTAAATGAAATACAGACCTTTACCAGAAAGAAAAGAAATAGCAAGCACAAGGCTCAACTAGGGTAAAAAATTACTCACCAAAATTTGGTGGGTTTTATTTTTTTAAAGAGTGAGCTTTCGGGGGGAGGAACAGAAAAAGAGTGGGAAAGCCCTTGTGTCCTCGGCAGGATGCGTATGTGCACAAAATGCTCAACTCCATTGTAAACCTTAAATTTTGCACATATATATATCAATAAAATAGGGGAAAAAATAAAAAGTGAGCTTTCAATGAGTGTTTGGATGCCAGGTCATGTAACAGGAGTATCTGAAGTGCAAGTGTATGATATCCTGCACACATTTCCATTTGTTCAGACCAATGATGCAATACATTAAAGTAGTTTTAAGCTGCTTATTACAAATCATTCATTTCTAACCTCTTTCACCTATTACATCCCAAAGACTGCGGATATGAACATCCCAAGAAAGGAACAGGCTTGCTTGTGTGATAGGTAGAGGAGACAAGCTCTCCCTTGGCTTAAATTTTATTTTATTAAAGCGACACCAAAGCCACTCTTCAGCATGAGCAAAACTCACAACATTCTCCTTTGTCTTCCCCATCTTTCCAGAGAGATAACCTCAGAGTAGACTCCTAAATAAAGTGACCTGCCGTTAAGCAATAAAATCATATAAGTGCCTGGCTATGACAGCATACACACGTTCCTTTGAAGTAAGAACAAATAACCAAAATGTCCATGCAGAAGTAGGTATTTCCCTATAAAATATAGCCCAAAAGTCAGAAATAATGGTAACAATTCAATCAAAAAGATACTAAAAAGATTTTACCCACCTGGTTTATCACAAAAGAAAATACAGGAAAGAAGAGGTGCCTTTTCACAAATATAACTGGATGACACACAAACAGGCAGGCACTTCTGATGATTAGTAACGAAGAAATGCCACTGAAGCCCCCCGGCTCTGCATGCCATGTACGTCAGTTTCCCACACGCTGGACAGCAGCTGAGAGGGACGTGGGGTGACGAGCCCTCCCACCCAGTGATGGTGGAGGCCCACACTGCGTGGTTACTGAAGAGGACTTGGCATGTCCTTATCAACTTACATGCACACTTACAGTAAGGTCTATAATCTCACTCCTGTGTATTCACCTGAGTGGAACAACACTTCAGCTATGTACGTGTGCGCACACACACACACATGCATGCGTGTACATGCACACACACACACACACACACACACACACACGCACCCGCACCCATGTGCCCGTGCCCACATACCCTTGTCTGTAACTGGTCCAAGTTAGAAACCACGTAGACGTTCCTCCCACCTGTAGCAGTCATACGCTAGAATCCTGCCTGACAGCCCGAGGTACAGACTGGTAATTCATGTAACCCGAGGACGGCTCCCAAGTGCACTTCACTCTGTGAAGGAAGTCGGATCTGAGACGTTACACTGTACGATTCTGCTTACATGAGATTCTGGGCAAAGCTAATTAAAGGGGCACCACACCAGTGGCTGCCAGGGTTCTGGGGCAGGACAGAAGTGGGCTTCAAGGCGTAGAAACGCATCTGCGCTTTTCAACATCCAAGGACTCTACAACACACCGGCAATTTTACCATCCACACACAAAACTAAAACAAAACACACAAAAAAAGACCCAGGTGTCCAAGAGATCCAAGAGGAAACTGAAATCATGAGAAACGAATCTAACTGTGGTACAGCGAATGCCACAGCCCACGGCCGAGGACATGGGGGAACCCCGAACCTAGACTTCCGAACATGAAAAGGGAGTGTGGTTGGATAACGTGAGATACAGATAAAAAGACAATCACACGAGCACTGTGTTCTCTTTGGGGACATCGCTTCCCACAGACCGTGCTTGCCGCAGGTCTCCCGATCGCCATGACAGATACATAGCTACACTACAGAAAGCCAGTCAAGGCTCTCACTGCAGGAGAAACAAGTGACAGGTAAGCGAGTAGGTGCCAGCAGTCTCTGTGGCAATGGGCCTCGAGGGGATGAGGGCCTATGGTATCCAGACGAACTGATTTTTGTAAATGTATAAACAAAAAATAAGCAACAAAATGTATAGACAGAGAAGCACAGTATAGCCATGTGCCATGTGGGGCACCACACACACTCCTGGTTCTCACACGTGGGGCCAGAAGCAGAAGAAGCCCAGTGGTGGCTGGCACACCCAGGTCCGACCCTTCCTAACTAATGCTCTCCTGTGCAACAGCCCTGGCCCCCGGGGGGCCTAGAACACCTTAGAGAGGCGGATACTGCTTCACAATACATATGAGAAATGGGAAAAGGGCACAGAGAGAAAACAAATGTCCCCAGGAACTGAAGCAACTGACAAGACGCATAATCGGACTGGCTCCAGCCCACACAGTTCTGAGTTCACAGTGCTATAAATAAATGAATAAATAAGTACGTGTGGGGAAGGAGAACTACCATCTCTAACGGTTATAATTATGAAGTGATAAATGCACAATGAGGAAGGAACAGAGGTTATCATCAGAACACCACAGCGACAGCCACTGCCCACAGGTCCTCTAGGAAATGCTAACATTAGCAGCCAAACATTACAGAGAAAGAGACGATCTGTGGAGCCTCTAAATATCGCCTTTTAAATATTTATTAAGAGGAAAAAAAATTAACTTCACAATGCAGAAACCTCAGAGACAGCACCGTGACCGAGTAACTGAGGTCAGTATCACCAGGAGTCACACACGCAGGCGGCATACCCCCGGTGCGCTTAAAGCCCCCAGTCTGTCTCTGTGTCACTCTCTCTCACACCCAGCTGTTAGAAAACAGTAGGAACCCTGACCAGTGACATGCTACAAAATAACCAATCAGGGGCCAAAAGTTATGAACTTCATACAAATCTATTAAGGAATCGAACATAGATTAGGCATTAATATAAGAAAGGGTATTTTTCAAATAAAATAATAAAATAGTTCCTTATGAAATGAAGATTATCGATGTCTACTTTATATTTAAAAATTACCAGGAAACCAGCAAAAAAAAAAAAAAAAAAAACTTTTATTGTGGTGCCTCAGATAGAAACATTTCGTCTTTTATTTATTTATTTATTTTAGTGGTACTGAGGACTGAGACCAGGACCTTCATCCTAAGCTTCACTCTCAGCTCTAAGTTTCCTGAGACGCGGTCTCACTGAGTTGCTATACTGCCCACCTGCCTTGGAAAAACTATTTTACTTCGACAAAGATCAGAAATTGTAACCTATGTGGCACACTTTTACTACTTAATTTTATTTTTTTGAGACAAGATCTCACTCTGTAATCCAGGTTGGTCCTGAACTATGTAGTCCAGGCTGGCCTTAAAGTCACAGCAATCTTCTTGCCCCAGCCTCCCAAGTGCTGGCATTACAGGCCTGTGTCACCACATTTGTCTAATTTTTATGTGGTGCTGAGGAATCGAACGCAGGGCCTTCAGCATGCTAGACAAGTAAGTGCTCTAACCCCTAAACTATGTCCCCAGCCAATATGTGACACACTTGAAAGAGCTTTTCTTCAGCTAAATGATTCCAAAATCAGCAGGTGCTAAAGTCCCCTATGTAAAATGGCACAGTATTTTGCATTTAACCTATGTATATTCTCCTGCATACTTTAAATCATACCTAGACTACTGATATCTACCACAATACTCTGTCAATAAGTACTATGCTATATTACTAGGGGAATAATTTTAAGAAAATAAAGTCTTTACAAAATTTTTGGTCAATATTTTGATTTGGGGTTGGTTGAACCTGCCATGGCAGAGCTTATGGATACAGAGGGATACATGGTTAGGTTTAAATCTCAGAGACAAATATAGTCCCAATTTCAACCACTAAATGAGGTTTTGTATTAGAAAGTTCTCTTTTAAACTGTGTATACAAAATCCATGCATACTATAAATCACTATTTCACTATACTATATTTAAGACATAATCATTATTCTCAAAGCATTACTAGCTCTGTCTAAATTTTGTAAAAAAGACAAAACAATTAATTTGTGTAAATATTTCTAAGAACAGGAACAAATCTTCATTTTTAAAAATTCTAGCACTACTTAGAAATGAGCACTCAGCATTTAACTACTCAAAGCATTTTGTTTTATTTTTAAAATCAATTATTCCAAAAATGTAATGCCTCCTCTAGATCTTTCACTTTAAGACACTAGTACATACATATTTACATGCATGTATGAATTTCTAATTTTTGGAAACAAAATAAAATCTCATGTCACATGTAATAACGACACAGAAGAGTGTGGTTCCCGACTCAGTCATCTAGGCTAAAAGGCAGCCAACTTTTCTAAAGGGCCAGAGTTCGCCTGTGAGCTCTACAGACACCACTGCAATTAGTGAACTCTGCCACTACAGAGCCAGGGAAGCACAAATGATGTTTACCAGAAGGGTTGTAACTACGTCCCAATAAAACTATTCACAAAAACAGGTGGCCATGCCATGGTCCAGAGTTTGCTGAATTCACTCTAGGCAAACAAACTTCAACATATAACATCTTCAATGCATATATAATCATGTTTCCGTCACATCTGGCAGTTGTTACAAGAAACATTAGCTATTCAAATAGTAAAGCAACCATGAAAATATTCTGAGATCAGATATTCCAAGTAGACTGAGAAATCAAAATACTTCAATAAAGCAGACATAAAATGCTTGAAAATGTTTAATAAGGGCATGATTCCATTGTATTAAATAATCTTACCTTAATCCAATGAAAGAATCAAACTCTAATACATTTCTGGCTTCAAAGTGCACTTGAATGAAAGCTGCAGTTTCTTCCTAAGTTCCTAGAGAACAAAATTGAAAGCCCGTTAAGTCAGATTCCAGGTGCAGATAGGCAGTGCCATCACACTCTCACCTGTGGCACAGTAAATGCAGCGGTAAGACTAGAGAAGAGCTGCAGGAGCCACTTTAGAACTCAGAAGGTATCAGGACATGAGGGCCTCGGAAGCCATGACGGGCTGCCACTCTTCTCCCCCTGGGGTTGTTCTCCAGCCTGAATGTCAAGGGGCCCAAATGGAAAGCCTGAGAAAGCTCTCTGTGGGTACCTGGAGGAGAGACAGAGATTTCCTACTGCTCTAAAAAAAGGGTAGAAATCGTCCCTCCCTCCTCTCCTCTCCATTCTCAGCCTAGCCATCCCTGCCAGTGCCAGCAGGGGCACTGGAGGTCCTCAAGAGGAAGGTCGGGAACCTTCTCTATTGGTCAGAGGAGCTGGGATTCCAAGACGACACAGTGAGGCTCTGCTACTCTCCGCTCTGCTTGTCCCCCTGCCACAGGGCCCTGGAGAGGGGCACAGCTGCGGGGAGCTGCATCTTGTAAAGGGTCAAATCAAGCTTTATGTTTCTGGTCAGCAGATGTAAACAGGGTGCCTCAGGGAAAGAGAGGCTGCAGTGTATCAGAGACACCAAGTAGCTTGAGAAAGCTACAGCTCAAGTTGTTTAGTGTTAACAGCTCCTAGCTCATCCTCCAGAGGCAGGTGAGTAGATGCAACCCAAAGCACATGTTGACTTTGAGAACTGAACTAGAGGACATTTCACTTCCCAAGTTCCAGGCTGGCAGTGGGTGGTGCACACACAGGACCGATCCAAACAGCACAGGAAAAGCTCTGAAGATTGAACTGAAAATGCAGACAAAACCCACAGGAACTTTCATCTAAACCTAACTGGGCTGACAGCCTGCTAAAATAAAAATATCAATATTTGGTGTTGGATTTAAACAAGACCCCAGGGCTGAGGCATAGCTTAGTGGTTAAAGTGCTGGCCCATGAGTTCAATTCCCCAGCACCACAAAAAGTTGGGCATGGTGGTGCATGCCTGTAATCCCAGCACTTGGGAGGCTGAGGCAGGAGGAATGCCATGAGTCCAAGGCCAGCCTGGGCTCCATAGTGAATATAGGACCAGCCTGGGCTGGGCGACAAAGTGAGACTTGACCTCAAAAAAAAAAAAAAAAAAAAAAAAAAAAAACAAAAAAAAAAAAAAAAAAAAAAAAGAAACAAACAAACAAACAAAAAAAAACAAAAAAGACCTTTTTTGGGCTAATATGTAAGTTTTATAAGGTCAAAGAATACTAGAAATTACATTTCTACACACGAACAATGTGGAATCCCCAAATTTAAAAATCATACCATTCAAAATATTTCCATAAAAATAAAGTATTTAGATATAACCCCAACAAGGTATATCAGGGTATATAATGTTAAAAATTACAAAATCTTGGTGAAATAAGTCAGAGAAGACCTAAAGATTGATATGTAGAAAGACATGCTGTGTGACATATATTGAAAAACTCATATAATAAAAAGTATTAATTCTCCCCAAACTGATCTTTAAAAATGCATCATGACTCCAGTCAGAACTCAAAGGTTTGTTTATAGTTATAGCCAAACTGAGTTTTAAAGTTGATAAGGAAAGGTAAAATAACTAGAGCAGCCAAAACTATTTAAAAAATAAAATTGGAGCAATTATACTACGTAATTAAGGATTTAAGTTACTCAACAAGACAGTGGTGAGTAGTATGGACACATAACCGAATGGAACAAAACAAGGCTCACCAAGAGAGATCGCCATGAATATGGCCAGCTGACTTCTGACACAGAGGCACAGGCAACATAATAAGGCTAACTTTTGGAGGATTCACTTTTCAACAGATGGCTGTGGAATAACAGAGAATCTACATGCAAATTAAAAAATGAAGCTTGGCCTTAAACTCTCAGCTTACACCAAAATAAACTCAAACAGAATCATAAACCTAAATGTAAAATATAAAGCTAGAAAACTTTCACAAAACAAGAGGACAAAGTCTTTGTAATCAAAAACTAGGCAAAGAATTATTACCAAAACATAATAAAATAAAAGCAATAAACTAGATTTTGTCAAAATCAAGAGCTTTTGCTCCCGAAAAGGTATACTTAAGATACCATGAAGACAAACGACAGACAGGGAAGTAGTATTTGTAAATCTCATGCTGAATCGAGGACTTGCCAGAATATATACAGAACTCTCAAAACATTAAAAAAATCAACTGAACTTAAATATAAGCAAAAGAATATACATTAGAATTGTTAAAAGTTTAAAACCACAATAAAACAAAAAGCTGGCAATACCAAATGTTTCTGAGGATGCAGGGCAACAACCTCCTTCATTACTGATGAGAGTGAAAAATGGCACAATCACTTTCAGAGTCAGTTTTGCAGGTCCTTAAAAGTTACATATATAATTTTCAGCAACGGAACTCCTATTTACGCAAGTGAAGTAATACCTTCTATTCACACAAATATCCGTGTATGAACATTTAGTAGAGTTTTAGTTATGGTCATCAAAAACCAAAAGCAACCAAGGTGTTCTTCAATAGGTGAATGAATCACGAGACTGCAGTGCACCCACACAACAGAGTATCACGCAGGGCGGAGTGGAATGAACCGCTGGGTTGCACACTGTGGACAGGTAACAAATTCACTCTGCTGAGGAAAGAAGCTCAGACGCCAAAAGCAATGCATGACTGCATTCCCATGACACAGAGGAAAAGGTAAGGCAACGGGAAAAGAACAGGACTAGCGATCATCTGGGGCTTGAGCACAGAGAGGTCATTGGCTTCAAAGAGGACAAAAGGGAGCAAACAGAGCAAGGAGCGACGTGCACATGACCCTGGGCATTTATTACAACCCACGAACAGACAGAAGTTCAATGTATGCAAGGTTTTAAAAATCAACTAAGATGTTGTGGTTTCACGACAGACTGCATGCAGTCAGTGACAAATCTAGACTGTATTAAGATGAGTGACATAACCTCACTCAAGAGGGTATGGCACTTATTTGTCACTGGGTACTGGTTAATTCGGAATGTGGCTCACTGTACTGTGTAGGCACAAATAAGTAAATGGATGACCAAATGTCCACAGAGCCAGTCCCCGTTCCCCACTGTCCTACATACTGGGGACGGAGCCCAGAGTCTTTGCAATGACATCTCCGCCCCGCCCCCTTTTGAAACAAGGTCTTGTTCAGTCACTCAGTCGCCCAGGCTGGGCTCAAACTTGTGATCCTCATGCCCCAGCCTCCCTGAATGCTGGGAGTACAGGCATGTGCCACAGGGCCCAGGCAAAATCCGAGTTTCTTGCTGTTGGAGAGCAAAGTTACAGGTAAGAAGAGTGAGGAAGCCAAGGAAGAGATAAAGAACCAACTCCAGATGCACAGAGAAACCCTGTCAGTGCACACGCGCACGTCTCCTTGCTCTGCCTACTGAGCAGGCCTGGAAACAGTGATATCCCAGGAGCAGCCAGCACCCTGAGCACAGTTATCCTGGGCTGGAAATCTGGCTACTCCATGGCTGATTCCAGGAGTTCTAGGGCTGAGACAACACACGAGCCTATCGTATCTGAGTGTTGGAACTCAAGTAGGTATGCAAAAAAAGAGGAGGACAGGGCCATGTTCAAGTGACAGAGGAGCCAAGATTGAAACAATGTCAGCAACAAAATGAACAACACAGTGCGGGTGGTCCTTGAGTTGTAAACCAGCAAAGCAGCCTAAATCGAGATCATTCGTAAAAACACATTTAATAATATATCTAACCTACTGAACATCATGCCTTAGCCTCACCTATGTTAAGCATGCTCAGACCACTTACATTAGCCTACAGGTGAGCAAAAACTAACACGATCCCTGGTTTGCATTACAATAAGTGTCAAATATCTTGTACAATTTGCTGAAAACTCTACTGAATGTGAAAAAAAAGTACATGGGTATCGTTTCCTGCCGTTTTTTTTTTTTTTTTTTGGTGGTGGTCCTGGAGATCACACCCAGAGCCTTTATACTGGACTATATTCCCAGCCCATTTCTTAGGTTTGATTTTGAGACAGTCTCTCTGAGTCACTAAGTTGCCCAGGCTGGGCCTGAACTTGTGATCCTCCTGCCTCGAACCCCCCTGAGTACTGAATTAATAGGCTTCTGTTTCTGGGCACAGATTTTATGCCACCTTAAGTGGAAAATAAATCAACAAGTTGAACCACTACAAATTAGGAACTGTACTAAATTGTAAACAATGTAATAAGTAAGTAAACAATGGTGTAAATGACTTAATAAAGGGAAGAGAAGAAACAAAGGCTTCCTCATAGAAGAATATATCCTGCTCATAAAAAGAACATTCGTTCTCTATCCCTGGAAGTGTGGACTGAAATGAGCAACTTATTTCCAAAGGATTTTAGGAAAAGACAAAAAATACTAACTTTGCAGTGAAGAAGACAGGAAACATTACCTTGCCCCAGTGACAAGGACACTTCACTTCTGAGTACTGTTCTCTAATATTCACAACTCTGGTTTAATCCAAGAAAAATATCAAACAAATGCAAATTGAGGGGCATTTTACAAACCACTGGGTTAATACTCAAAGCCATCAAGGTCACAAAAACGTAAGTGTCACTGCCTCTAGGGGAATAAGGGACGTGACAAGGCGGAGTGGATTCCTGGCTGGATTCTGCAAGCCAAGAACAGTGGCTGTATTAGTTTGGGTTCTTACAAAGACAGAATTTAGAGAAATTATAACAAAAGGGATCTATTAGGAAGGCTTACAAGTCTGAGGACAGAGAAAGTCCAAGATGGTGGCCTGCATGTGTGAGAGCTGGAGGGTCCAATGGCTGCTCAGCCATGAGGTAGAACACCCTTCCGGGACTGCAGGACAGCCCGTGAGAGTTGGCTGCAGATCTCGGTTGTCTGAAGAACAATGGCGACGACCAGAGACTGAGGATCAGCAACTGAAGGCCAGTGACAGGCAGACGGGCACAGCTACAAGTTGAGACTGCAGCAAATCTGTGATGAATATCTGTGGGTGGTGTGTAGTGATAAAGGCAAGAACTTTCCAAGAGGAAGAATGGGTAACAATCTTTCTTCTTCCTTCCTTTTATATAACTGAGTTGCAATTGGGCCTCCCACAGCTGGGGGGTGCTCTTCCCTCATTCCCCAGCCCACAAATCACTCACACTCTAATGCAGGCTGGTTCTCAATTGCCTAATCTAAGTGTGGTGCCCAAATCCTAATCCAGGTGTGGTTTCTGACTGCCTCAATTTGACATAATCTCCGCAAGGGTTATAGTGACCTTTTGGTTTGGAGTCTGGAGTTTGGTGAATGTTAAGGTACTGATGTTAGTTCCTTGATTTTGAAAGTCTATGTGGTTCTGGTTTGGTAAAATGTTAACACTGTGGGAAACCACAGAGTGATATTAAATGGGACACTCTGCTGTGTCTCTGCAGCTACTCTGCAAACCTAAAATCACTTTAAAGTGAAGCTTGTAATTTTTTTGGAAAGGTCAAAGACTGAGCAGACTTTTCACTAATAAGGATGAACTATACGTAAGACAGAGAGCATGAGAAGAAGTTTAGCTATTAGAAAAATGCAAATCAGAACCATCTGAGAAACTACTATCAGTGTATCAGAATGACCAAAATTGAAAAAAATGAGCACAGTGTCGCCAAAGATGCAGAACAACTGGCACACTCACACACTGTTCATGGCAATATAAAAAGAATAGTACAGCCATTTCAGAAAAGAGTTCAGCACTCTCTTACAAAGTTAAATACAAACCACATGACCCAGCAGTCCCATGCCTGTGTTTTCACCTAAGACATAAAAAAACCTCACGTTTAGGACCCAGCATAGCTCAGGGGTTAAAAATACTTGCCTAGCATGCGCAAGCCCTAGGTTCTCAGTTCCATACAAAATTAGTCAGATGTGACGATAACATGCCTGTAATCTCAGTACTCAGGAGGCTGAGTTAGGAGGATTGTCACAAGTTTGAGGTCAGTGTGGGCTACATACTGAGTCCAGGACCAGCCTGGACTACAGAGAGAGACCTTGTCTCTAAAAAAAAAAAAAAAAAAAAAAAAAAAAAAAAAAAAGGAAGAAAGCACTTACGCAGAAAAAAGCCCATAAATTTTCCTGTAATGATACTCTATTTAGAATAGCCAAAAACTGGACACAACCAAATATCCTTCAATTAATAAACAAACTGTGGTACCTCCATACACTTAAATGTATTACTTGGCAAGACAAGGGAATGAAATATAGAACTACTCATACAAGTCTCAAAAAGCATTACACTGAGGAAGTGCATGTGTAACAGGCTCCAACAGCTCCATACTATACAATTCCATTTAAAGACCAATTCTGACAACACAAAGTAAAAGGACTGAGTAGCTGCTACAGATCGGGGCCAGGAACAGCATCCAACTGCACAGGAAAAGCCTCTGGGAGTTTACTGAGCTGATGACATTGCTTTGCAAAGGGACAAGGATGATGGTTAGTGTATCTGTATGGATGTTTAAATGTATCAACTGTACACAGAAAATGTCAGTTTTGTATGTGTATTTGAAAAACAAAACTTCTGATATTTAAAATACCTTTAAGTCATCAAGGGTCTTCCAGAACATTTAGTTTGGATTCTACAACCTGTAAAAATCCTCTTGTTTATTCTCCCTGCTTTTAAGATAGACCAAGTGACAAATTTCTCAGCTCATGTACAATTCCCGGGGATCCACAGCCTAAAAACCAGTTCCTCCGAGCAGCGCATCACCTGCAAAGAAGGTGAAGCCACTGATAACTGTGATCCTATCTACTGAAGAGGAAATCCTGACACCTGCATAGTGGCATCACAGAAGAACTTCCATTAAATATTTTTTTAAAAAAATAAATACTGACTTGCAAGTCATTAGAGAACACTAGGGAGTAAGTGCTCGGAGAACATTCTGAAAACGAAAACATAAAAACAATCATGTTTCCATTTCTGTCACCAGGGGAGAAAGAGTTGTTTCATTTGATTAAGCAGGATGAGGGGGAAACAATATGCAGGCTGCAGCACTTCAGAAGGACTTCTACTCTTCCCCAGGAGTCCTTAAAACGTGCCTTACCTCAAGTAATACAAGCTTCGAGTGACTGTTATGCTGCGCACACACATCACAAACCATTAAAGCCTATACACAGAAGTAATTAAGTAGAAGGATGTGCAAAATCCTGCTCTCCTGGCCACCTGCAGCATATTATTCAATCTATTTGGTTCCCAAATTTTAAGTATTATTTTAAAAAATCATACTCAGCCAACCATAAGTCAAACTGAATTCTCAGTTACACTATTCAATAGTAAAGTTAGCAACAATTTCACTAGCCATATTTAGTTAAAGGAGTGGGTCCTTTTTTTTTTTCTTTTCCAAAAGCCAGTCTGCAACAGTACGAAATTTAAAATGGAAGCTGAAAAGCCTGTTGGGAAGGTTTTGCTTGTAGGCCCTGGGGTCCCCTAACACCACATCCAACCAGAAGTGAAACAGCTGGCTGAAGGGACTTAGGGTTATTTTCCCAGAAACACATGTGGGAAAAAAAACAAGGACTTACATTTGGCACCACACCCTTTCTAAACAAAGTCACTTGTGCGCAGTGACTGTAACAGTTCACCACTGTCAGTTTAGTGCTGACACCCAGGAAGACAGCACCTCCTGCAAATCCCTGTGCTGCCCTGCTCCACGCGGTCCTCTCACTCCATGTCTGATTCACTAACAAAGCCTGCTTCAATAATCCCAACGGATTTCCCAAATGTGCTGTATTAACATGTTCTCACAGCTTTCAGTAGATCAGTAAGTTTGTCTGTGTCACTGTACAACTGAAGCAACTACTCTATTTTGATATTAATAATCACATGGGTTTCCTTCTCCCTTATCAACAGAATCAAGAAAAGCTCAGCCTCTGGCATCTGTCTCTTTGGCAGGTTCTATGGAACAGGATCCTTTTCTGTTTCAGTGCTTGCAACAATGCCTGGTATTCAGCAGGCATTCACATAAGTATTTCATTTAATCAATCAACAAATATTTACTGAATATACACACACATGCATATATATATATATATATATATATATATACATATATATATATATGTATATATATATGTATGTATAAGCTAGGCCCTGTTTCTTATACTGGAAATATAGCAACAAATAAGAAAAAAACTCCTTGTCATAATGGAGTTTACTATGGTAAACTATATATGCTTTGTCTAGAGAAAAGAGAGGGAGGGGCTGGAGGAATGGCACAGCAGTTAAAGCGCTTGCTGGCAAGCACAAGGTCCTCAGTTTGATTCTCCAGCACCACATACAGTGTGGTGGCACATGCCTGTAACCCCAGCATTCAGGAGGCTGACGCAGGATTGCCGTTGAGTCCAAGGCTACCCTGGGCTCCACAGTAAGTTCAGGACCAGCATGGGCTAAAGAGAGAGACCCTGTCTCAAAAAAAAAAAAAAAGAAAGAAAGAAAGAAAGAAAGAGAAAGAGGAAAAGGAAAAGGAGGAACTGAAGACAAATGGCTGCTTCCAAAGATACAGAGGGCAATTAAATAGAAGGCAGGTCTCGAAAGCCTAAAAATCTAAAAATCAATAAGAGGTGAGATTATCAAGTAACTGCTTTTAGCTCAGCATATAGCTTTTATTTTTTGAGCCAGAACTGGGGAAGATCAAAGAGGGAAAGCAAAATTAGAGAACATTCTGTCACCTCCCTCCGTCACTGTTACTGCTTTTACTAATACAACTCAATTTTTCTTCAAACTGATAGATCTCCAATTTTCTTCAAAAGTTGTATTTAACAAGAACTTTTACATATGTACTAGATCCAACAAGATGCTACACTTTCCTAGAAACTGAGATGCAGAACACAGGTTCCCAGAAGTCTGCCTCAGGCAGCAACATCTTAGAGGTTACAATGGTCTACGTCATCTACTATAGCTAAAGAAGTAGCTATCCCCTCCTCCACCCCAGGAACTACCACCCTAACAATAACACCATGACCATTTGCACTATGCAGGTCACGGGCTTTCTCCATGCATCATTCCCAAAGTGCTTCCTTAGAAATGAAATTCTCTGTCTATATGGGCTACTTGCTTAGAGACACAAGCATGGTAAGAATTCATCTGTATGGAAAACTGACAAAGAATCAAGAAGGGGATTGGACAGAGTTCGGCACGTACCGCAACTGAGAAGGCACCTTAAACGCCTCAGGTGACATCTATCCTTTGTAGCCCAAACTTGCCAAGTATATTTATCCACTTACTCAGAGTGTTAGTAAAAAAAAACCTCTTTGATAGCCAACTTTGAAATCTATACCTGAATGGACTACTACAAATTCCCCAAATCTAGACTTAGTCTGATCCACCGTTATTACCAAAGTCTGGGAACTAAAACCTAGCCTTGGTTTATGTTACTGCACTGACCCATCCCCCAAACCCTTTGACTGGAAAAATAACAGCCCACTCCTGTGCCTTTATCCCCTGGGGTCCTGGTTACATTACATACAAAAAAAGAGTTTCAGTTGTAATTAAGGCTAATGACCTTGAGATAGAGGAGAAGATCCTGGATTATTCCAGAGGATCCAATGTTATCACATGAGAAAGACAAGAAGTGAAATGGAAAGAGGAGGACGCACCGAAAGCTTCCCGGGGACCTTCCAGGTTGTTGCTGGCTTTGAAGAGAGGGCATGGAGGGTCCCAAGCCAAGGAGTGGGGATGGACGCCACGGGCTGGCGTCCTTGTTCAACAGCCAGTAGAGCAACTGTGTTCTCAGTGCTGCAAGCGGAACTACGTTCTATGAAAAACACAAACAAGCAAGGAAAATGGTCCTGCCCTATGGCTTCCTGGCACTAACATAAGTCCAAAGTTTTGATTTCAGCACTGAAACCTGTGTTGACCTACTGATCTCCAGAATTGTTTAAGATTAAAACAAACAAAAAACTACTTCCGTTGTTTAGTCTACTAAGTTAGAACTTACTTGTGATGATGGCAACTGAAAACTAATATGCTCCCTATCGTTTCAACTCCAGCAACCCTCATACACTGCTCCCTGTCCTACCCTGGCACTGTTACAATAAAGACCTGAGGCTCTGAGGCACTTCCACCAGCTCATACTCTCCTATTTTTAACTCTTCACTCCATACTCCACATCTGTCATGGAGATCCTGTTTAAAATTAAGAACACATGTCACTTACCAAGCAGGAATCAGTATTTCCTAGTCATAACAGCTTATCAGCACTATGCCCAAGAATACATGACACTACGGAACAGTTAGAACCAAACTGCAGATTTCACCTTCCTCGCAGGGTGTAGCACCAAGGACAGGCGCAGAAAGCCCATGTCAAGTCCTGATTAACTGCTTTTCAAAGGAAGAGCCCTTTGTTTTTAAAGCTGGAAATTATTTCTTTGCCTCTCTGTATTTATAAACTTGCTCTAAAATATTAAAAACAACCCCCTAAGTAATCTGTTTAACAGTAATTAGAATTTTATCTAGTTAATACAACAGCAGAGCACACCACAACACAGATGGCATATGACTTTCTCCTTGCCTGAGCAGTGTCAAAGCACCGTTTTCCTGTTTCATGATGAAGAAGAAATTGCCGCAGGCAACCTTATTAACAACATACAAACTAGTGAAAGGATAGCTTTTGTTCAGGTAAAAAGCTTGGCTATCTCAATGCAAAGACTTTTCTTACTACCCTGAGAAAACCTAGCCAAATATGTGATTAAGGAATCCAAATGGCTACGAATCTATACTATTGATCTCAGTCTGGTGCCAGTTCCTTAAGCACACTAAATCCCTACGGAGCAAAAGTTCCCAAATTCTGCTGCACCCTGGACTCACTGCTCAAGAGTGTCAATGAGCCTAGCCCAGGCAACCTGACGACTCGGCAAGACCCTGTCTCAAAACCAGAAATCAAAAATGGGGCTGGGGATGTAGCTCAGTGTGAAGGGCCTAGACTCAAGCCCCAGTACTACAAACATGCCAATATACTAATGCCCCCACACCAAATAAGTGTGAATGCCTAGAGATAAGACAGAAGTATTTTGAAAAGATCCCTAAGCAGCTATGATAGGGTTTATCATGAGCAACCAGGCACAGCACAGGGCACTGAATAGATCAGGAGATTCGGAATCTAGCCCTGGCTCTGCCACCAGCAAGCCTGGTACACATCTCTCTGAGCTACTTCCTAATCTTTAAAAAAGATAAGGTTGCATAAGTTATTTGTAATATCTAATGTAATTCAAGGGTAAGATTCTGTGCTCCCCTAAACACTGAACTGCTTCAACACCAAAACTAGGCTAAAAATCACACACACACACACACACACACACACACACACACACCCCTAGAAATCCATGCTCCAACGTGCGTTTCTGCATGTTGACAACTATTTTTATAATGAAAGATTATGTCATAGTCAGCATCAAATTCAGCTGTGTTTCAGTTGCAGTTTGTGCTTTGGGTTTTTTTTTGTTTGTTTGTTTGTTTGTTTTTTGGGGGGTTTTTTGTTGTTTTTTTTTGTACTAGGTATTGAACCTAAGACCTTGGAATTGAGCTATACCCCTAGCCCTCTTATTTTTTTATTTTGAGATGGAGTCTGGCTGGGTTGATAAGTTTTCCAGTCTGGGCTTGACCTTGCAACTGCCTCAGCTTCCCAGAATTCTGGGATTCCAGGCTTACGCCATTACACTCAGCTCTGAAGAGATTGTCATATATCCCTTTGGTCCATCCCTGTCCTAGTCATAAAATGGCATGGATATTGGGAATGACTGCAAACTTGAGTCATTTCAAAAAGGAACTATTTCTTGAATTTCTATTAATATATACCACAGATATTTTTACTTTCTTTTAACAGTAATCCTGGTTATGTTTAGCTTATAAAGATATAAAATACTTTTAGTTTTTGATAATACTACTTTACAAAAGAAAAGGGTTGATGCCAGAAGGTTGAAAGAAGCCATGAATAGCAAGTAGCCACCTGATAGTCTCAAACTGAGTTTTTATTCTTGCAAAGCCTTCTTATAAGTGTGTGTTACCAGTTAATGACAGTGCTAGAAAAAAAAGGCTAATTCATTCAACAAGTTAGGCATCTTATGATAGTACCAGAGGTTAGGGACCAGGTGGCAGACTTCCAAAAGACCTTTCAGTGCAGCCCACACACTTATTCTGATGTGAGCGAGGAGTAAGAACCTGCTCAGAAAGAAGAGGATGGGATGGTACTCTGTGATTAGGTTATGAAGAAGTTAGGACGCGATTTTTACGTTTCAATTTATCAAAAAATGCTTGGCAGATGGTAGAAGGTGCTAATATTCTCACTTTTTAAGAGGAAAAATGAAAATGCTAAGAAGTCAATAATACACAAAAAACACAGCCGAAACATGAGAGTAGCAGTTACTTTCTACACAGGGGATCAATGCTGCAGAACCTCTGAACTGTCAAATCCCAAACACCACTGCAAATGCTGGAGGAAATTGTTTAACGAAGCAAACCACGTACGATCACTTTTAGCATTCCTAGAACTCAGACCTACATCCCTGCCTGGGTGACCTTGGTGATTTTGACTAGAAATACTAATTCCTTTTGCCCTTTTCCTGCAGATTTAGCTCAGGTTCAGGCAAGTAAATGTCTCTGTGACTCTGACACCTGGAGTTCTTCTGGTCTCCTTACGTATTCTAGGAAGAGCAGAGATTTCTTTATCATTCCAAGTGTGTGAGCACCCTAAAGCAACCCACAGCAGACCAGAGCCAAAGACCTCAAAAGTACTTTTTACGGAAGATTAAAAGGTTTCACTTTCCCAGCATCAGAACCCAAGTCTTTTACCCTATTAAAATATTAAAATTCCTCTAAGTAAAAATCCAGATTCATTTCGACAGCCTAGGTGGGCTTCCCAGGGGCTCGGAGTCTGCGTGAGAGGAGAAGAACGCAGCCGGGGTGGGGACAGCCAGGCACCTGGGAGGTCCCGTGGGCCACAACTTCAGGACACATGGCTCTCGGGCTGTGCAGGACACTGTTCCTCAGACAGCCTTCTTTCTTTCATTTTTCGGTCAGCAAGGTATTAACACGTCACACCAGGCTTTATGATAATTTCTTCAAGGAAATTTATAGTTAGAAGTGAAAGTAATTCTTAATTATAAATGTAAAGACACTCTAAAGGACACGTCATCTAGTCAGTAAAGGCTTACAGCCAGCACCAGGAGCTTGAAGGGGATCTGTCTGAAATATCCATGGCAAAGCCTGGACAACAGTGAGGGAAGCACAGCACCCTTGGCACAGGATTTAAGGAGGCATGCACGCAGTGCGGGTACAGAACTGGCACCTGTGAGGAAGCACCTCCTTAAATTTGGCACCTTAGCCCTGATCCCTAGGGATCCAGAGCCATTCATCCAGGGGCGGAAAGTCCTCAATGAGGATGCTGCTGCCCTGCTCACATCCATCATGGCTACCTTCTGAACACAGTACGAAAATGGGAGAGGCTTGTCACTTTCACACACATTATGGAATGCAGGTTACTTTAGAAAGAAAAGGTTTATGATGTAAATGGAGAAGTGTTTAGTGTATAGAGAGAGATTTCAAAGGGCAAAGAGGGTCTATACCCTGTCTATTCTAAAAATTGGACAAAATACAGGAGGTAATTATTTTTCTGACATGGAACAAAGGCAGCACACAGCTACAACCCCAGATATTGTTCAGCAAAATCCACGATCCCAGACTACTGCCCTAAGGGACAATAGGTGAAGGAGGTCTCCAACTTCCTGCCTGGAGGAACTTCTAGGCAGTGGTTCTGGGGGGGGGGGGGGGAGATGACCCCATAATATTGTGAGCAAACAAGATGAATACCAAGTATAAGGAAGCCAAAACGTGTGCCTCGTGTAGTTGGGGTGGAATATCTGAGGGAGGAGACCCACGCAAAGGACGGGGAGGGAGAGATCGGGAAGCAACCGCAGGGCAGTCATGCAGGATCTCTCTCTGGTGAACACAATTCATACACGTGCAGCATGAAAACTCAAGAGCAGTCACAATGAACATCAACTTCTACAGAAAGAAAATTACCAGGAAGCTATTAAGACAAGATTGTCAGAGCTTACAATGGGCTAGGAATCATTAAAGTTCCTACTACCCAAGGCAGAGAAAGGACAGCTAGCAGTGACTCCAGAAGGGCCGTGGCTTAGAAATGAAGTTAAATTAGTCATAGTACAGACTATTCCAGATCTACTCTGAAACAGCTTGAAAATAAGTCTTGCAAGGGTTGAATTCATCTGCAATAACATAGTGCCTTACCAGAAGAGAAATCTCTGCATTCTTTAAAGTAATATAGCAAAATCAAGCAAAAACATTCACAATGATGAACATCATGTCAAAAGTGACAGGATCTATTAAGAAGCAATGAAAAGTGACTATAAACTAGAACAAGAGACAGTATTGACAGAGCCAGAAATTAAAGAGATGATCGACTTGAGGAAGGAGGATATTCAAAGACCTGTCATAATATGTTTGCCGGCAACATCCTAGGTAACCTGAACATAGACAAGGCCACATCTGAAAGAATCAGCTGGAACTCACAGTTTAAAAAATGTAATATCTAAAATAAAACTATCACTGGATGGGACTTATAGCAGATAAGCCACTGGAAAGGAAACTACCATGAAGACACAGGAAATGAAACTGTTCAAAGGAGAGAGGAGGAGAAAAGACAGTACTCTCCAAATGAGCTGCCTCAGTGGCCCATGGAGGATTAGCATACATCTATATGCGGGCGCACACACGCATACATACGCAGGAATGTCTGCATAAAGGATGCTTGCGAACAATAGGGAAGGGGCAGTCCTGGAAAAAACAATGGTTAGGAAAATTTCAATTTGTTGAAAACTAGAGGCTCACAGTTCCAAGAAGTTCAAGGACGGTCAAGCAGGACACGCATAAATACACCATCACATACACACTTTGGGCACATATTAGACAAAGCGCTGAACAGGTGTTAAAGAAAAACCTTCAAAGCATCAGGAGGTGAAAAGGCACACTGCATACAGTGGAACAGAGACAAGGCGGCACACAGCAGAAGACTTTAAAGTGAAGAAAGGAAAAAAGTAAGAAAATAGTTTGCAAAAAAAAAAAAAAAAGTTAAAATTGCAGGCCTGAGGCTGCTTTCATTAGAAAGGTCTGGCTTCAAAGTTAGGCCTTGGCGGTGTATGAGAACATTCTCTAATGTATAAGCCGGTTCCTTGGGCCTACACATAAATACAGTGGCTTCCTGTGAATGCCTGCTGTCCGACTGGAATCTAGCATGTTGGCCCACTCCAGCAGCAGATGCCAACCCTGGGCAGCACCCAACATAGTCATGGGCACTGAGCTTCTACGAGTTTTCCACTGCTGGAGCATATAAAGGTGAGCTTAGCGACTCCACGAGAAGCCGCTCACAAGCTTGTTTTTTTCCTGGCTTCATTTATGAACCTTTCCCCTTTGCTAATCTGGTTTTGTATCTTTTCACGGTAATAAATCCTAGCCAAGGGGCTGGTGGCATAGGTCAGCAGTTAAAAACATTTGCCTGGTAAACATGGGTCCCTGGTTTCAATTCCCCAGTACCGCATAGGCTGGGTATGGTGGCACACGACGTATTTGTAGAAAATTAACAAATAAACAAAAATAAAGGAATGCACCCTTGGGCCTAGCTCAATTTAAAAAAAAAATCCTAGCCATGAGTTCAGCAATAAATACACTTATTAGTCTTACAAGTCCTCCTAGCCAACTGCCAAATCCTAAACTTGTGACAACACAGAGATTTCGTATCCAAAAAAAAATCTTTCCAAATGTTAATAAAATATTTTTTTAGGAGCCAGGCCTGGTGGCCCAGACCTGTCATCCCAGCACCGTGGATGGCTGAGGCAGGTGAATTACAAATTTGAGGCCACCCTGAGCAATTTAGCAATTCAGACGGCCCCTATTCAACATGGGGGGGGGGGGGGGCGGGTAGTGCTGGGCATGTAGCTCAGTGTGAAGGTCCTGGGTCGAATTTCCAGCACCACCAAAACAAAAAAAATTTGTTTTCAGAAAAATAGAAGCTGAGAGCATTTGTAATCAGTACACTTGTACAAAAAAAAATGTTGAGGAAGACTTTTTCTGAAAGAAAAATGATAGTAGACAAAAACATGGAACAAAGAACACAAAACTGAGTAAATGTGTGTCTGAATATAAAATATACTTAGGCTCTTATTTTTAAAATCCTTAAACAATTGCTTAACGCAAACATCACAACAATCTATCACGGGGCTTGCAATAAATATAAAAGTAAAACACAGAACAATCTTTAGACAAAAGATGGGATGAGGAACATCAAAGTGTACTAAGATCAATCTCACACATTTCATGTGAAGTGCTTTATATTATTTGTAGGAACAATGTGATAAGTTAAAGATGAACATTACCTTAGAACAGCCACTGAAAAACAAAATATGTACAGTTTGTAAGATGGCAGTTGTTAGTGGGTACGTGCCAGGCCCAAATTCCACTGTTCATGTCTTGAAGAATAAACTGCCAAAGATGGGAAGAGAACACTTTATTGGGAAAATTACAGAAGGGGAAGGAAGGATGGTACAGTGTTTCATCCAGTCAGAAGGGGGATCCGGAAATGTGAGTTGCCTGTGTGGTTCACTGTCTAGGGTTTTTATAGTTGAGCTGGGTAAGGGGCTGTCTTATGCTAAGTAGCTTGGTTGCTAGGGCTGGATGCTAAGGCTAGTTGCTACTTCTCCATCCTTAAGCTGCTGCTGAAGCCCACCCTTAAGTAGCACTAGAAATACTCCTCCCTTAACTCTCTCTATTGTCTCTTGTTAAGTAGTTCTCAGAAGGGCTGTTAGGGGTGTTAGGTGTCTTAAGCCTTGTTCTGTAATCCTGCTGTCCAGCAACTTCTCAGCTTCTGGGGGACCCTGTATCCCTCTCTGCCTACAATCCCACTGTCTCCTGTCACACAGTCAAGATAAAATGGAATTTTAAAAAAGTACTCAACCCGAAGTAATGTAGGAAAAGAACAGATAGGATAAATAGAAATAGCTAGATGACAGACTTAATTCTAATCACATCAGTGATCACACACACTGTATGTTATATGTAAATGGTCTGAACTAGTAAAATGGACTGTCAGTGTGTGTGTGTGTTTGTGTGTAAAGCAATATCCACCTATCAATTATTTTCAAGAAATCTACTTAATATAAACATTACAAAAAGGCCAGACGATTGTAAAAATATACTAGGCTAACACTAATAAAAAAGCTATATTAATACTACATAAAATATACTCACAACAAATACTACCAAGAAGTTATTTCATGATAATAAGGGGATCAATTCATCAAAACTGTATGTACACAATATTCTAAACTAACAAGAAATTCAAAACATGCAAAGCAAAACCTGATAGAAATGCAACAAGAAAAAACAAATACATAATTACTGTCAGAGTTCAAAAATTCTTTCTCCATAGTTGATACAAGAAATGTGGTAGATTCAGAACTAGAGGTGTAGCTCTGTGGTTAAGACAGCACTTGCCTGGCAAGTGTGGGGCCCTGAGTTCAATTTTCCAGTACCACACAGGCTGGGCATGGTGGCACACAATACAACTATAGAAAATAAATGAAAAAAAGGCCTGCATCACTGGGCCTGGCTCAATTTTTAAAAATCAATGTGTTAATGTGTTCAAAATATATTTTTTAAAACGCAGTAAAGATTTAGCAGACTTCAATGCTAATAACCAACTTGATCTAATTAAAATTTATTGAACATACCATTCAACAGCAGATTATACATCCTTTCAAATATACATAGAACCATTACTCAAAACAGACTACATTCTGAGCCCAAAAAAAGTTCTCAATAAATTTTAAGGACTTCAAGTTATATGAAGTATATTTTCTGATCACAATGAAATGACACAAGAAGTTAAAATCAGAAAGACATTTCTAAAATCCCCAAACATCTGTAACCAAATGACATACATCTAAGTCTTAGAAAGAATAAAGATCTCTCCAAGTACGGCAGCACATGCCTGTAATCCCAGCACACAGAAGGCCGAGACAGGAAGACTGCGTGAGTTCAAGGTTAACACGGGCTACCTAGTGAGTTCAGCACTAGCCTGGACTACAGAGTGAGACACTGCCTCAATAAATAAATACATATCTCAAATCAATGACTTAAGCTTTACTTTAAGAAAGTGGAGAAAAACAAGATAAACCTCAGCAATTAAGTATATCTTCTTCTGTAAGGGAAGTAGGATGAACAAGTGAAAAAAAAAAAGAATAAGAAAAGACAATTTTGTGGTTTGGATCTGGAATGTTGCCCAAAAGTCTCATGTATTTGGATGTTAGGGATTATCTGTGGAACCACGTGCTGTTAAGAGATGGGGGCCTGGTCTGGAGCAAACAAATTATGGATGTATAGTAAATTACAAGTGTGTGGTGGAAGACAGGTGGGGGGTAGTAGATGACAGATTACAGGCACGTGGTGGATTAAGAGCATAAACCTGGAAGGAGTGGAACACTGAGGCTGGACCCAGAAGGGGCAGATCACTGGGACAGGACCTGGAAGAGGATATGCTACTTCCTTCCTTTCAGTACCTGGCTTCCTGTTTGCAATGCCATGAGGAGCTGCCCCACCTCCACTGCCACCATGTGCTTCCACTGTTGCCAGCCATTCATGAATGGACTGTGACCTTCTGAACTGGGAGCTAAAAATAAACTTTTCCTCCCCTAATTTGTGCATGTCAGGTATTCTGTCACAGCGACAAAAAGTAACTAAGACAAACAACAAAGAATAGTAGATATTCTACAAAAAAGAAGCTCCCAAAATCCCAGGAAAATAGAGAAGGAAAAAACCCAATGAAATAAAAAGCTGGTTCTCTTAGACAGGACAAAAAAAAAAAAAAAAAAAAGAGGCAGAGGGGCTGGAGGAATGGCATGGCAGTAAAGCGCTTGCCCAGCAAGCACAAGGCCATGAATTTGAGTGCCCAGCATCACATAAGTTGGGTGTGGTGGCACATTCCCATAATCCCAGCACTCAGGAAGCTGAGGCAAGAGGACTGCTATGAGTCCAAGGGCAGCCTGGGCTCCAAGGTGAGTTCAGCATCAGCCTGGGCTACAGAGCAAGATGCTGTCTCAGAAAAAAAAAAAAAAAAAAAAAAAGGTCTGCAATTCCAGCAATCTGAGATACTGACGTAGAAGGATTCCAAATTCAAACCCAACTTAGTGAAATTCTATCTTTAAAAAATTGGGCTGGGGATGTAGTTAAGTGTGAAGGCCCTGGTCTCATTTCTAGTAGCACAAAAAGAGGTGGTGGCAGGGGGTGGGGAGGAGGAAGACAGGGAGAATGCAGAAGGAAGAGCCGCTGGGGAAGAGCCTGCAGGCCCTGAAAAACTAAACACAGTTATGCTAGGATCAAGCGATGATGCTGCTTGATACTGACCCACGTACGCTGGAAACCTGCGTTCTTACAATTATAGCAACTTTATAACTGGCATAACTTGGAAGCAACCAAGACACCTTCATTGGAATAAACTGTGATATATTCAAATAATGGAAAATGATAAAGTATTAAAGAGAACTGATTATGCCATTGAAAGACATGGAGGAACCTTACTTGTTAAGAGAATCCGAAAAGGTTGAATTCTGTGTGATTCAAACCATGCGACATTTGGAAAAACTACGGAAACAGCAAAAAGATCAGTGATGGGCAGAGACTGCAGGGAGGAAGGGGTTTTAGGGCTATACAACTATTCTATATGAAACTATAATGGTGGGTAAATGTCAGCCATAAACCACAGGTGCATATGAAAACCCTATTGTAAATTGCAGACTCTGGGTGGCAATGCTGTGACAACACGGGTTCGCTGACTGGAACCAACCACTCTGGTGCTAAATGGCACCAGTGGGTAAGCTTGTGGGGGTGCAGGAGATATATGGGAACTGTGCTTTCTAACCAAAAACTGCTTTAATAAAGTCCACTTACTTTTTTTTTTAAATAAAGGAAAGTGAAAATGAGTTCTTTGAGATGGTAAAACTGAAAGGTGAGCAGCCACACCAGTCACGGAATTAAGGAGAGAAAGACATGCCTTATCAATACCACAACAGAGGCAAGTTTAGATAGATGGTAAAAAAAAAACAAAAAAAAAAAAAAACGGGCTGGGAGTGGTGGTACACGCCTGTAACCCCACACTCTGGAAGACTGAGGCAGGAGGGCTGCAAATTCAAGCCCAACCTAGACAACTTTTTGAGACTCTGAAACAAATGAAGAAATTAAAATTGCAGTTTAAAAAACTCTCCTACAAAGAAAATTCTAGGTCAGCTGGCTTTATTGGTGAATTTTGCCAAACATTTAAGGAAGAATTAATACCAGAAAATTGAAGTAGAAAAACACTTCTCAATTCAACCACAGGGCCAAATTATCCTATATCACAACCAAAGACACCGTAGGTCAACTACAGACCAAACCTCCCATCAATGTAGATCCGAAAAGTCTAAACATTCCTGTAAATCAAACCCAACAATTTGTCAAAACTACAATACATATTTGCCAAGTAGTATTTAAGAGAAAAGCAAGGTTTATTTACCACTTGAGAATAAACATTTAAAAAAACTTTTATAAGGCTCTATTTTTAATGTAACACACACATTTTTATTTTTTATTCTTTAAGTTGTATATTTACGCTTTTTTAATTTACAAGAATGAAAATAACATGTCCCGTGAAGAGAAACTACATTAATTAAATGAAAGCAGATATGAAAAATGTCCAGTGAGAGTGGAACTAAGGGAATTTCTCATAAGAGAAATAGAGTTTACTTCTGGGCTAGAGAAATGGTTCAGCAGCTCAAGGGCTTGCATAGCAAGTGGTGAGTCAAGCTCTAAATACCTCAGTTCGATTCCCCAGCACCACATAAGCCAGCTATGGTGGCACACGCTTGTGATCCCAGCACTAGGGAGGCTGAGGCATGAGGATTGCTGTGAGTCCAAGGCCAGCCTGGGCTCCACAGTGAATTCAGAATTCAGGACAAGCCTGGGCTGCAGAGCAAGACCCTGTCTCAAAAAATAAAATAAAATAAAGAGAAATAGAGTTTACTTAATCTTGAACTTCCAAGGTTTTCTCTTGCAAAATAGGGACACCCTTCTTGGCTGCAGGGAGCACTGAATAGACTCACGCTACCCAGGCGGTGTGTCTGCACATGTAACACAGCAGCTGAGGCCAGTCCTCCTTTCTTGTCTACACATTATACAGAGCATCTACAGAGAAAAAAGGAATCAAGATCGGATTGGCCTTCTCTTGTAGACAAAGGCACCCACACTGACCACAACAGGTAACAGGACTGGGCCAAAGCAAAAAGGTGCATGAAAGCTGGGCGTGGTTGGGGCACACCCATATCTCAGCGCCCTGGGAGGCTGAGACAGGAGGATGGCAAATTTAAGCCCAGCCTGGGCAACTTAGAGACACACTGTCTTAAAAAACTAAAAAAGGTCTGGGGATGTAGCTCAGTTCAAGCCCCACTACCAAAACATAAATAAATAAAAGTAAACGCTCATCAATTCAAGAAGTATGTATGTCTCATTTCACCTGTAACAGCTAAGATGCTGGAACTATAGTTAACGCGCTCTAATTTATTAACAGATCAACATGAACATTAACCTAAGATACAAATGGTTTTTAAGTCAAATTCCTTCAATCATCTTAATTGCATCCAATATAAATTCTCACTCTTCAGAGTCTCAGAAATGAAGAACAGTACTGTTTTTGGAATTAACAACCCAACATCACCCACCATGCTATGGTGAAACCCCAGGGTTGTCAAACTCAGTGTTCCAGTAAAGGAAAAGCACAGAGCGCAGGTGAGAAAGCACCACCAGCTGGAACCAGAAGGTGCGACACACCCTGGGCACCCTGTGCACTCTGTGCATCACACAAAGCACAGCAGCGCGCACAACCTATCTCATGGCCGTTTCTTTAAAAACAGCTTTCACCAAGGGGCTGGAGGAATAGCACAGCTGTTAAAGCACTTGCCCCAGGTTCATATTCCCCAGCACCACATAAACTGGGTATGGTGGTACATGCCTGTAATCCCAACACTTGAGAGGCTGAGGCAGGAGGACTGTCAGGAGGCGACCAGAGGTACACAGCGAGTTCAGGACGAGCCTGAACTACCAAAGTGAGATCCTGCCTCAGAATAAATAAATAAATAAAAATGTTTAAGGAAAAACAAAACAAAAATACCCAACCAGGACAAAACTCAAGTTACGTAAAACAATTTTGGAAAATATTTAAAAAGCAGCTACTGAAACTATGCATTCAAACACCTCTCTCGTGACAAAATTTCTCTTACCATTAACCATATAATTTTGAAACAGCTGCTCACATCCTCTCCTTCTGTAGCACACCTTCGACACCAAGATTCTCAGACCAATCGTTTACTGTGTAGAATCAGTACGTCCCAGGTTACCTGGGTTTCCCTTTAACTGCCCAGCCTTTAATTAGTGAAATAACTGCGGCAACTTAACACTGAGTGTTGCTCTATATTTCTGAAAGATTTTTTTTCTTTCCATATCAGCTTATTTAACTCCAATTTTTTAAAAAATGGTAATAAACCATGCGGCTCTCTCGGGCTTAAACAGAGAAAAAGCAGGTCTGAGAGACAAGGGTCCCTCAGGTCACACAACCGGGAAGCAGTAGCAGAATTAAAAGAACCATCTTCATCACAAGGCGGGCCTCTCTCTACCACGTGCCTCAGGCAACCTCTGACCAAGAATGAAGGAAAGGAGACAGAAAGCCTCTATTACCTGAAAGTGAAAGAGGCTAGGAATGGCTGCTTGGAGGGCGCACAAATTCAAAGTTATCCACCATCTCCAACCTTTTCATTACTCCAACCTGTTTTTCTCCTTTCTCAGAAAGGATCCCTAGTAATGACTGTATTCCTTTACATGACAGAAAGCTCTGAACATGGCAATTGAACCAATAAAATAAGAGCGAGCATATTTTAACTAATTATTAAATATCAATGTAACAAAAATAACGGATCAAAAAACATCAGAGTAAGCCAGGCACAGTAGCACACATCCATAATTTCAGCAATTCTGAGGCTGAGGCAGGAGGATCTGACCAGCTTAGGTAAACAGTGAGATCCTGTCTCACACAAAAGAAAAAAAACTTCAGAATAGAGCAGGACCAAGGAAGACATTGCAGCAGACGTTTCAATCTTCCAGTAGCTGATCCATACTCAGTGGCCACAACCTGGAGACCTGACTTTAGCTCAAGGGTCTATGCTAGGGCCAGAGCAGCCAACAAAACAGCAGATTTGCTGGTGGCTCTGGGTGTCCTTTTGGCTAGGAGGAAGCCAGACTGTTCACTTTCATGGCACATATGGTTCCTTCCCGGCAACCATCATACCATGACAAAGCAAATCCTGCCCCAGTCTCATGCCAGCACCATGCAAACAACAGAACTAGGAAAAAACCTAATGCCTGGCCGAGTGGCTCAGGCCCGTAATCCCAGCACCACAGGAGGCTTAGGCAAGGCAAACCTGAGCCCAGTCTGAGCAAGTCAGTGGTTTAGCAAGATCTTTTCTCAAAATAATGGGCTTAATCCCCAGTATCTCTCTCTTCTCTTCCTCTCTCTCTCTCTCTCTCTCTCTCTTTCTCTCTCTCTCTCTCTCTCTCACACACACACACACACACACATCTGAATCTTTGGTATCTTCATCAAAGTACAAACTGACTAATCCAGAAGCCGATCTCCCTGGCCTTTCAGTCATGTTAAACTATAAACTTCCTGATTACGTAAGGCTGTCTGAACTGGGCTTTTTGCTACTGGTGGCTGAAACTGCCTAACTGAAAGTGATGTCAACGGGAAAGGCCTCTAGCTGCTAAGACTATAAAACATGCCTTCTAAACCAAGAGGCCCTCTTGGATTTAAAAAAAAAAAAAACTTTTGAAGAACAATTATTCTATTAGTAAACAGTTTGTATGTAACAATATAAAAAGGGCGAAACAAACAATAGAACAAACAATCCTTCCCAATTCTTGCCCCATGGTTTCCGACACCCTCTGCTCAGGGACCCACCCCGACCCTACTGACACCTCTTCAGGACAAGGCACCCTTTCCAAGCTCACCCCAACCGTCTGGGCCCAGCAGATCTACCATCATTCCCCCTCCCGTTCCCACATCCTCCTTAATCCCATCCCTGCCCAAGTTAAACTCACACTTGACTAATCTAATTCTCCCCCTCCAGGACTTGGTGCTACACTGGCACCTGTCTCATTTTCTACTTAGACCACGCTGATGCCCACACAGCTGGGTGTGTTCGTGAGGCACACAGAGGCACAAAGCCTGGACTAACTCCAAGCCAAGGAGCCTCAAAACAACCTGCGACCATACTGACCAATGACTCACTTTCCTGACTCGTTCACTCACACGCTGCTGCTCTGTGGCTACTCCGCACTTCCTGCTCTTCCCTCCTGCATCACCTTCGCTCTGGTTCCCTTGGTTGCCGACCGTGTCCCCCACCCCCCTGAGACAGTGAAGCAAAGCAAACCCCCGCAGCTCTCACTAGCACCCACCCGCGCAACACACCCGGGCCTGGACACTGATCGGTCTTCACTCTCCATATAAGCGATTCCTGCTCCATTCAAAGCCCAATCTACCTGTGCACTAGATCTCTGTCACCCACCGCTATCCTCTCCCCTGCTAGCCATCAAATTTCCTCCTTTTTAAAAACTGTTCTCTATGGGTATCTATTTTTGAGACAAGGTCTCTTTCTGTAGTCAAGTCAGGCCCTGGATTCATTATGTAGAATATGATGGCCTCAAACTCATGGCACTCCTCCTGCCTCAGCCTCCTTGCACATTCAAGGTTTGATTCCCCAGCACTACATAAAAATGAGCTGGGCGTGGTGGTGCATACTTGTAATCCCAGCACACAGGAGGCTGAGACAGGAAGGTTACCATGCATCTAAGGCCAGCCTGGGCTCTATAGTGAGTTCAGGATGAGCTTGGACTACAGAGCAAGACCGTGTCTTAAAAATAAATAAAATAACATTACTCTCAGCCTCCCACCATCATAAATTTTCCCATTTAAGAAAACAAAACCTAGTCTCTCTGAAACACCTCTCCCATATGACTACCCTATTTCTCCCCTTGGGCTAATTCCTCAGGCTTCTTCTTCCTGCTGGCCTCTGGCTTCTCCTCCCCCTTCCTCCTAAACCCACTCCAGTCAGACTCTGCCTGAGCACTCCAGCTCCAGCCCCCCGCTTCGCAGTCACCCATCCCCAGGCCTCTTCTTACTCACCCCCTCACAACACCCCCCCCCCTCCGCCCCCCGGCCTTCGACAGAGGCTTGTCACCCTGCCCTCTGGAAGCACCCTGATCACCTGGCCTCTGAGACGCCATGCTCTCCCAGCTTCCCCACCTTCACGCTTTCCGCTTCTAAGTTCCCGGCTGGCTCTTCACGTCCCCATCTTTAAACACCACAGTGTCCCCCTCTCAATCCCAGGACACTTTCTCTCTACACTTCATCCTCTGGTAAAGTCATCCAATCTGGTTTTCTTAGCAACCATCCACACCTAATTCCTGAGCGTGTATCCATAGCCCACGGCTTACCTTTGAATCCTAGATTCATACATTGAGAAATCGATTTAACGAGATACCTACTATTTAACTCACATTCACTTCATCCAAAACCTCGCTGTCCGCCGCCCTTCCAGCATGGCTCACCACCGGCGCCAGGCGTGCGCCCCGCCTGCGCCGCACCACCTCCCACAGGCACTGCCTCCACCCTCCCAGTCTGCTCTCATCACCACTGTCAGAGTGAATTTTTTAAAAGAGAGGCAGAGTGAATTTTTAGAGACCAATCACAACACCATTCTGTTCAAACTCATCCAGCGGCTCTCTATATCACACACCACTTAGCCTAAAAGCCCAGGTCCTCACAATCACCTCTAAGATCCCGTCGTCCACGCCATTATCGTTCTGACTTCATTCTCTGCTCCACTCCAAGGACAAGTCCCCTCAAGGGTCCAGGCACACTCCAGCCCCAGGTTCATGACACGTGCTACTCCCTGTGCCTACTCTGCTGCACCCGGCACTCACTGACCACTGTTGTGTTATTTAAAAGCCAATGTATCAGTCAATCTTTCCTGCGTAAGCACTAAAAAGTGTCCCTCTTTCTATACTCGATGTAAGTTTTCTGAGGGCAAAGATGACCTGTTTTGTTCCCTGATGGATTCCAGGACCTAAAGCAGTGACTGGCAGAAAACAGCCATACAAATGTTTCAAAAATGACCGAAATCCTGTAGTCCCAGCACTCTGGGAGGCTGAGGCAGGAGAATTTCAAGTTCAAGTCCAGCTTGGGCAACTTAACCAGACTTTGTCTCAAAATAAAAATAAACATGAGCTGGAGAGGTAGCTTAGCCTGAAGGCTCTTGACCAATTCCCAGTACCACACACACACACAAAAAGATGAAAAATCATCCACAGTATCAAGATTGCACTGAAAAGGAATGCTGAACATTCTGACAATTCCAATTTACACACTAGTTGGTGAGGGTTAAAGCTGGACTGGAAGGCGAGCAGCTCCCCTAATACCTACATTCATGGGAAGGCTTTTCTGGTGCCTCATGTACCACCTTTGATCATCTGGAATTCTCAAAACAATAAATATGTTCTGACATTCTGGCATTTGCCATATGCTGTGACTTGAACGTGTCCCCTGGAGATTATAAGTTACTCACCTCTGAATATATTATTTACCAATGTCCTCCTTAAGATGTGGCAAACAGAATACAAAAATGCATGTAGAGTAGAAAATTATCATCTTATATGTTCTGGAGAGCAGGATTCAAAATAACACTTAAGTAGCTCTTAGCTTTGGGGCAGTTAAGTCACTGACATAGCAACTTCAGACAAATAAGGATTCATGCCAGGCAGGAATGTATGTCTACTTAAAAACAAACAAACAGCTCATATCCTCTAAGTCTCCAATCTTGCATAGCAAGATATAGTCAGTCTTCAACCTTATATCTGTGCAGACATTTCTAACAATCTTCAGTTATAGGGCTTTGTCCCTATTACATATACATCAAATATAAAAAAATGTTCATCACAAATACTGGGCTGTTGGAAAAGTCATGACACATTTCTGCAACAGATGGCGCTAGTTCACTTTTAGAAATAGTGGAGTCAGTCACATCTATAGTTATTACTATGTCATTTGACAGATGACAATTTTAGCTTCATTCTAAAAAAATTCAGAGATTTGGTTGGGGTTTGGAGATTTTACAACAAGTTGAAGAAGGAAGACCAAACTGCATTTTTGTCATACTTTACTGTAATACTTAAAGAATATACATTAAGCTTGTGAGAAGTTGCATACACTTTAAGGTGACAGTGCTCTACAAGAAAGCCAGCTGCAAGGACGGTTCATGAAATTCTGTGTAGGCTGTTCTGATCCTGATGACACTTCTCGGTTGGGGAGGCCTACTACACCTGATGGTAACAAAATGAAGTCGAGTCAAGCAAGCCCACGTTGCATGGTGCAAGGGACTGCTGAAACACTGACTGTCCACCACTCACGACCCCCTGAAGAAGCTGGGATCTGGAAGCAAGCGTGTTATTTGGGTTCCTCATGAACTCAAAGCTCACTTGATGGCACAGATAAACATCACAATATGCTCATTAAATGTGAGGAAAATTGTCCTTTTTTGAAGTGACTGATAACTGGTGATGAGAAGTGAATTGTTTACTACAACATGGTATGCAGTCTTGGACCTATCATGACTGTTAGCTATTAAATCAAAAGCTGATATTCATCAGAAGAAGGTTATGTTCTCAGTGTGCTAGGATTTGAAAGGTATCCTGTTTTTTTATGTTTTTTCAAGATTCTACCGAGGGAACAATTCAAATGTGTATCGTAGGCAACCGGATTGAATGAATTTGTCACCCAGAAACTCCCACACCTCACTAATCGTCACGGAGTTGTGTTCCAAAATGACATCACAGGACCATACCCAAGTCTGACCAACCATAAAAAAAACATCGGAGCTTGGGTGGGATGTGCAGCCACATCTACCACGACTGCCCAACCTTGCGCAGTCAGACTTCCCCTTGTTTCAGTCTCTTCCAAACTGCTGGCATGATATAAAGCTCAATTCAGATGAGGCTGCAAATCAATGTTTGCTTCACAAAGTGGCCAGAACAAAGGGGTAAGTGTGGCAGAAGAGGAGGGGCTTTGAAGAGGGTTAATGGCAATATGTCCTCTACTATAATACTTTTAAAAATTACTGGGTCTTTTTTTGAGACAGGGTCTTGCTCTGTAGTTCAAGCTGGCCCTGAATCATTATGTAGGCCAGGATGGCCCTGAACTCACAACAATTATCCTGCTTTACCCTCCCAAGTGCTGAAATTGCAGGTGGGTACTACCACACCTAGTTTATGTGATGTTGGGGAATTGAACCCAGGACCTTGAGCTTACTAGGTAAGTACTTTAGACAATGAGCTATATCCTCAGCCCCCATTTACTGTGGTTTTGATCACCCCTTGTATGTATAAACTTGAAGATTTTTTTTCTTCTTCTGTAAAATGAAGGCTAAGTGAGATAACTTACATAAACCACTTATACCAGGGTCCAGCACATATTAAAAATCTTATAAATGTAACAATAATTCTAGAGATACTATGGCCTAGTATTTCCTGATATACCACCTGGTACTTACCCTGCAAGGAAAGCGAGGCTAGCCTGTTCTGGTGACCCACTCTGGCTCCTTGTGACCACTATCTTCTTTTGTAAATGCCAAAAACACGTGTTTAATCTGAGAATCAGTTCAAGGAATGACACAAAGCTTACCAGTCTGTTATTACTCCCTGAAGTTTTACTTGTTCTCTAACACTGCTCAGACTTCAGGAGTCACTGTTCTTTATACACAGTGGGTGTTCAAAAAAAAGACTGAATTCCCTTTTTAAAAAAATCAGGCTGAATGTCTTAGTTCTGACAAACACAACCTGACTATATGAGATGTTGTTAGTATTAGAGAAAATTAAGTGAAGGATATCTAATACACGGAAATTCTCCGGACTATTTTATAACTCTCCCACAAATATAGAACTATTAAAACAAAATCAAGATGATCTCTTCCCACCTCTGACAAATTCTTTCATAACCTCCCCAATAACATCAACCAGTGTTAAGTATACATTTTTTCAGCAGCCCAACAGCCTTATACTTTGTCTGAATCAGAGACAGGAATTCTAGCAAATGGACCCATGTAAAAACCCCTACTGACCTGGGTCACACAATAAGCTAAGTCTTTCATAAACAACAGTCATCCTCAAATATTATCTTTGGAAATAAAAGCCTTAGAAAACCTATCCCAAAAGCAAATATCTTTCTCCTAAACCACTGAAACTCTGCAGAAGCCAATTAAAACCTCTGACTCTTATTGCTCCAATCACTTATTTAGCAGTGACATTTACGTCAAGCTCAGAAGGATCTTTAATGTATAACACAAATTACTACTATTACCATGAAAATTTTAATAAAAAGCATAATTCAAAATGTTTATATCAAGGATAATTGATTTTTAAATAGGCAAATAAGAGTTTAGGGAAATAATGCCTTTTACTTACAATTTTTTAAACTCAAACTTTTACTGTTAAGCAGATAACATCACGAGAATTTTATTAAAACTATTATTATAGAACAAAGAAATATTATATGTCTAAGAATATATTCTTTCCCCTAAAAACCTTCCAATAGCTTTTGTACTTGTTTTGGTGTGCAATTTTCAAAAACTTGGCTTTCTTGTTTAGAACAATACTACAGAATCGGTACTAGAAGCAGAAGTGCTATTGTCAAAGAATTGATCCAATAATAAAAAGAGCTAAGGCCACTTGTCTTATAGAAAATTACTGCCAAATGCTGCCAGACCCTGCTTTTCTTCCTCTGGGCCAGCAGCCAGATACTAATCATTTTTAGAATCTTTCTAATTTTTAGTATACAGTGTAGTCCATGACACCATGGCTAACTCTGATAATATTTTAATGAATGCTCTCCCTGAGTCATCCCATGTTTCGGTATATACATATATACACACTCTACATGTGTGCACACACACATATTACGTATACATATATATACACTCACAAACATACAGAGTTGGTCCTCCATTACCTATGGATTCCCTATCTGTGGATTCAAACAACAGAGGATTGAATATATTTGGGGGTAAATTCCACCTGTACTGAACATATAGAGACTCCTTTTCTAATCATTCCCTAAACAAGAGACTATAACAACTTTTTATATAGTCTTTACATTGCAGCATAAGTAATCTAGAAGCATACAGGAGAATGCATTCAATTACATACAAGTACTATATGATGTTACATTAGGGCCTTGGGCTTTGGTGGGCTGCGGTATCTGCAGGGGTTCCAGGACTAATCTCATATATGTGCCAAGACATGACTACATACATATGATCTAGAATATCTCTACAAGTACAAAGAAGAAGCTAATATGATGGCTGCATCTAGGAAAACAGTGTAGGTCTTTGAATTCTGAACATTTTTGTACTAACCATTCAAAATATTTCCTCTATTAAAAGGGAAAAACTACAGTACTTTAACATTCATTCTAGTTAAAATATCTTCTCCCTTATGAGACAATGCATGAAATGGTCTTTTAAAACTATCCATTAAAATATTTTAAGATCTAATTGTTTATAAAATAATTTGCAAGTTGGGCACAGCAGCACACAACTGTATTATCAGCAACTCTACAGTTTAAGGCAGGAGGATCACAAGTTGAAGGCCAGCCTGGGCAACTCTGTGAGACTTTGTCTCAAAAATCAAATAAGTAAGGCTGAGGATGTACTCAGTGGCAAGGCCTTGCTTAGCATGTACAAGACCTGGGTTCAACCTTCAATACCACAAATAAATAAAACATTTCGTAATGCTTACCTTTATTTATAATCAAGGAAATACAAAATCAAGTAAGATCTTTTGCTTATCAAATTAAAAAAGGTTTTAAAAACTAATGATCAATATTGGCATCTTTCTAGAAAGCCCTAGAGGGAAGCTGGCCTCTACTCTAGGCCATAAATTAAGGGTGAGGGCTAAGACGGAAGCAGTAGGCAAGGCCTGCAGGGAAGTGTCTCCTATGTGGGCCACCACCCGACCGTCAGATGACGCCCTGCTGGTGGCAATGGGAGGACCTGCTCTAACTTCTGAGGCATCACCTAGTGACCCTGCAGCTCAGTACCCTGCATGTGTATGGTGTTGCGGGGCGGAGGGAGATGTTGGGAATGCAGATGTGTGTGTGTGTGTGTGTGTGTGTACGTACAGCTACGTGGGAACTCCTAGTTATAATACAAGAAGTGAATTCTTAGGTCCCCCAAAACACATGTACAATATTCATAGCAGCTTTATTTCTAAGAGCAAGAAACTGGAAACAGCCCAACTGTCTATCAGTAGAACAGATAAACATACATAATGCCACATACCGTAATGAAATATAAGCCACTGCTAACTCAAAAAATATGGATGAATCCCACATGCATCATGTCAAACAAAAGAAATCAGACATAAATGAATGACCTGATTCCATTATATAAAGCTCAGAAAGAAGCACTAATCTAGAGCAATGGAGACCAGAGAAGCCAATACCTTTGGGAAGTACCACACAGGAGAGAGTAAGAGCGACATTGCTAAGGTCCTAGAAATCTGTACCTTGATCTGACTGGCAGCTACATGTTTTGTTTGCATATGTAAGAACTCATTTCTTAGCCAAAGCCTGTGAATTCACTGTACTCCAAGAGACACACAGAGATAGGCCAGGCCTCTTCAGGGTGTGATTGGATTCCGCGCATTTTGACATTTCTACTAGCTGCCCAATGGCTGGCACGTAAACGGTTACGGGTAAGGGGGACGCTGATAACTCAGCAAGAATTAGAGCGATGGGTATTTTTCAAAAAATGAGGAAACAAAGAAATCAGATTAGGGAACCACAAAGCAAAGGAACTGAGGTGTCTTCGTGTGTCATGATCCAAAGTTTAGGATGTTCTCTGAGCTGTGTCCTTAGATTCTAAGCTCTTCAACATCATATCCAACCAGCTTTCCAAAGAAAATCTCACGTTTCAGCTGCTGTGTGATCTGGAGCAGGCCATTCAACAATGACTACACACTACACTTTCTCAGAGGCTAAACAGCATTGGATCAAACGGTCTGATAAACCCAATCACTCTCAACTTTTTCACATTAGCTTTTTTTTTTCTTTAGAGGAACTGAATAGACACAGCGAGTTCAGAACCAGCCAGGACTACAGAGTAAGATGTTGCCTCAAAAAAAAAAAAAAAAAAAGGACAAACCCTACAACTGATTTCAATTATAAAGTGAGTAATACATCTGTTAGTAATTTTAGACACTAAGTAGCAGCCTTATTCAGAAGGTAGCATAGTATAGTAAAAATAAATAAATAAAATATGGAGTCACAGATGTAATCTTGGTAGGTTTCTTAGTAGATGATATTGAGCAAGTTATTAAGTCGAGTTGCTTTGAAAGTTAAAGGCAAAGAATGTATGTAAAATAATTATTAAGCCAATTTTTAAAAATAAAAACATAAACAGCCAGGCATGGTATCTGTAATTTCCAACATTCTGGGAGGCTGAGGCAAGAGGATGAAAGTTTGAGCCCAACTTGGGCAACTTCATGACTTGGTGAGACCATGTCTCCAAAAAAAACATTATTTATTTATTTATCTATTTATTTTGAGGCAGGGTCTCACTATGTAATCCAGGCTGGTCCTAAACTCATGACGGAGCCTAGGATGGCCTCAAACACAGTCAGGACGCTCCTGACTCAGCCTTCCGACTTCCGTGATTATAGATGTGTACCACCACACCCAGCTTATGCAGTGCTGGGTCGAACCCAGCGCCTTGTGTTAGGCAAGCACTTTATCTGATGAGCTATGCCCCTAGTCCCAAAATAAAAAACTTTAAAAAGAAACAAGGATACAGCTCAGTGTGAAGGCTACAGGTTCAATCCTTAATACCACAAAACAAAAGACAAACACTGAGAGTAGCACCTTCCAAGCAAAAAGCAGCCAAGGCACAATATCTATGAAATTACTTAGCCAACACTTGAAATTTCTCAATCAGTTAATATTTCTCCTAGCAATCTTAAGGACAGGGACTCATTCTACAAAACTTTTCTCTGTGTTTAACTAAGTAAACCTTCTATTGGGCAAGAGAATTCAGAAATACCAAAGTTTTAGGAAAACAGGAAAAAGCCAAGACTTTATCTCAGACACAGACACTAAACTTATTATTTTGAGTTCAAACAAGTAACGAGAGCCAGCTACATGAAAATAAACATCAGGTCAACAGGCAGTAAGACAAATATAACCCTACCTTTGAATCCAGGGAGAGAGAGAAGCAGCCAGACATAATTAACAGCACTCTAATGAACTTAAGAAATTGAGTGAACAAGGCACACTGAGTAACCCAATGAGGGAGGGAGAAAGTAGACCAGACCACACAGGAGACCTAAAAGCACAGTGTTAATTTGTACCTTGAAAAATGAGTAGACTTGCCAGCGAGACGAGAAGGCAAGGCGCGTGAAGCAGTGGGGGAAGCACACACAGGCTCTAAGTCAGTGCACAGCAGCTAACGTCCTTATTAGTACAACTGGAGCTTGAGATTCATGATGGGGGAAATACAGACGAGCCAATAAAGACCTGGTAAGATAATACGTTAGGACTAAATACTGTAGGTTAATGAGAAGTAGTTTTAGAAAAGAAGCAACGAGTAATCCCAGCACTCTGGAAGGCTGAGGCAGGAGGATCAGAAGTTTGAGCCCAGCCTGGGTTAGTGACCTAGCAAGACTGTCTTTCACAGTAAAAAAAATTAAAGACTCAGTATGTAGCTCAGTACAAAGGCCGTAGGTTGGGCTGGAGGAATGGCTCAGCGGTTAAAGTGCTTGCCTAGCAAGTGTTAAGTCAAGCGCTAAGTACCCAAGTTCGATTCCCCAGCATCACATAAGTCAGGCATGGTGGTGCACATCTGTAATCCCAGCACTAGGGAGACTGAGGCAGGAGGACTGCCATGAGTTCAAGGCCAGCCTGGGCTCCATAGCGAGTTCAGGACCAGCCTAAGCTGCAAAGCAAGACCCTGTCTCAAAAAAGGCCCTAGTTTAACGCTCAGTACAAAAACTAATAAATAGAGAAAGAAGGAGTGGGTAATGAACAGACTTGCTTCTCAGGAAAATTACCTTAAAAGTAGTATAAGAACAGACTAAGGGAGGGGGAAGGTCTAGAGTTAAACACCTGAAATCTCTTTCAACATCCACAAGGACTTAACATTATGATGTAGATACTTTGTAAACGACAAGAGATCAGAAATAAAAAGCAAAAATGCTCTAACAGGCAAAGCTATATAATCCAAAGGAAACCCTTTACCCTCACGAGTGTATGTTCTGTAAACTTCCCATGTATCTTTAAAAACAAGTGGCTTCTAAAATTAGGTATCGAAAGATTATACACAACTAGTTTTATTCCGAGAACTATCCACTCTTAAAGTAACTATCCATTTTTGAATACATGCTAGTGCAGATCTCCAACACAAAAACAAATGCCATACATTAGAGTTCACAGTGACTACCGACAGGGGCTTCCACAGTGTGTGTGCACACATGTGCTACACAAAAGGGCCTGAGACAAGGCCACACAGCTCACATAGGAGCAGACAAGGCCAGAATTCATGTCATGATTTCCCTTCTAGGAACCACTTTCACTGTCACATTCCTGACTCTAGAATTCTGAATGACTTAAGACACTTCAGTAGCCATTTTCAGCACATAGTAATGAAATTATAAAACCATTTTACATCACAAGCCTCACAGGAAAAACACTATTAGATGTGTGTATGTTGGCCAAAAACAAAACAAAACAAAACAAAACAAAACAAGAACAAACTCCTGCTGACGTCTGTGCCCCAATAAGGACACCTTCTCCCCACCACAAAACACACCTTACTCTTTTTTGGAAAGGATGAAAACATTTTCTCCCAAAACTGGCAACAAATGTGGCAGAGGAGCAAGGGTGTATTTATCTTCACATAATCAAGAGTCAACATCATTAAAATGTCTTAACATCTGACTTCGGCCTAACATCCTTTCTTATTTTGTGGTGTTCCCCATCTCACCTTGCTTCCCTAAAACGTACAGATATTTGAAATACTGTTTTCCTTCATTATTATGAGCAGGGAGACCTGGCAGCAAAGGCAAAAAGCCTTAGCACGCTCTGCTTGCTTCGCAGTATTTACTGGGTTCAAAATGTTTTAATTGTTGGACTCCTCTAATGTACATCTAAGTCATGTTTACTCTTTGAACCAGGTTCAAGTAGCATAAAAGAATAAAATTAAATAGCTCTCTATCGTACCTCCTAAGGAATTCCCTAAACATGGGTAAGTTTAACATGTACTCTTTTCTTTTTGGCAGAAATAAAGATGGAACCCAGGGCCTTCACCCTGAGCTACATCCCCAGCCCATTTTTATTTTTGTCTTTGAGACAGGGTCTCGCTAAATCACTACGATGCCCAGGCTGGGCTTGCTCTCATAATCCTCCTGTCTGGGCCTCCCAGATTGCTGGGATTACAAGCCTGTGTGTCCGGGACTAGCTTGATGAGTATTCTCAAAAGACTACTATGCTTACATAACAAAAGCACACTCAGTCAACATACAGTTAACAGCCAAACGACAGACAACAATTTAACCTTTCATTAACAAAACAGAAGGTAGTGCTCATTTACTAGGCTTCTGGTTGTTACAAGCACTTGTCCATCAGGTTACCATGAGCGGTTAATAAAGGGAGAGCTGAGTCCCAGGCACCTCTGTTCCTTCTCTCTTGATGTAGGTTACAGGAATCACTGTACCAGCATTGTCATGACACCTAGTAGGTAATCAAATATGTGTTGCTCGATCAATCTGCTTACTAAGAAATCACAAAAGCTTTTTTTTTAAGGTTTCTGAAATCTACATAAGAGTTTCTAGAGCTGCAGTTTCAAATATCTGCTCAACTGATAGGTTCTGATGGACATAAAGGCCAACCAGGCAGAGTACATTAAGGCAGGCCTGTGCCAGGAGAACTGAAAGGGAGATGCCAGGCTGGGCAATCAGGTGCCTCAAAATAATAAAAAGCGCTGGGGATACAGTTCAGAGGTAGGACAATTTGCTTAGCACCCATGAGGCCCTGTGTTTAACTCCCAACACGGCAAAAGCAAAAATAAAAAAAAAAGAAAAAGAAAGAAAAGAAAATCAGGTTCTTTATTTTGGTTTAAACCACAACCACCTATGTTAGGCCTCTCAAATAAGTTAAATATTCCTACAACACTTCCTTGCTTCTAAAAATGATTGCAAAATTGTAAAATTCAGTATAATAGCCTTAATTTTTAAAAAAATTTGAAATCCAAAGAAATTACTTTTTATAAGTGTCAATAAGAAAAAGAGTCAGGCACAATTCTTTGCTTTGACATACTCAAATTTATCTGTTTCCCCCAGATTACAGATTTCCATAACTATTATATGCATATATAGACCACACTGACACTATAGGGCATAGTGTCAAATGTGCAGACTTTCTACCTACACATTTTTTGAAAACCACACACATACATATAGATCATTTTGCTTAAATCCCACCTTAGCCTAGGCCAGTCACCAAGAACTCAGTAAGATCCAAGCTTACATCTTACAACAAAACTGAGGAGCGAGGTTCTCCTCAGGGGCTCTACTGGTCACCCTGAACAGGTTGCAGACACTGCTTCTGCAGGAATTTAGCTTCTGGGACTTTGAATTCCAATACCGGTTAGCCCTCTCCACAAATGCTTTGCTTAGCAAAGGACAGAGAAGCGGTACGCACTTCCCAGCCCTCCATGACTCAGCCTCACACGGAGGAAGACTTCAGGACAGATTTAAGGACGCGGGGTCAGCCAAGCAGGGCACCTAGGAGTGGAAGAGAAAAACCACTCTTCCCTGCCAGGCGCCCAGGGCTCCACCATGGCTCAGCCTGCAGACACCTGCAGACACCCGCCTCCTGAAGAACCTACACACCACAACACGTCCACTGAAGGAGCTGCCACTGGAGTTCCCTGGCTCCAGCGAGCCCAGCGCGCGTCCACAGGGATCCTGGGGCAGAGAAAAGAAAACTGCTAACAAACCCACTATTTCTAAAACCAGGCAACTAACACCGATCAATCCCTCAAGTGAGCATCAGGCAAATCTCACCTAGAGAAAGAGATCAGACCAAACCGTTTCAGGATGATTAACAACCACAGTCTTTCGAAATGGCTCACGCAGCCACTAAAGTCCCCCTCCCGCCACCAGGAGACCTAGCGCCCGCTTAGCCGCGCCCACCCTGCGCGATCTCCCCGGGACCTGCCAACCCGCCCTGTCGCCACCTCACACTAGGCACCATGCCCAGTTACCGCCCCCGTCTGGGCAAAGCTGTAACCCCACTAAAGACTCAGGTCTGAGCTGTACACCCCTTCCGCCCCCAAGAACCTTCCAATACAGCCCCCGCCCCTGCAGGACAGACACGCTGCCCCAAACCCTCGGGACATCGGTCAACAGACCCTTCTCCCCGGAATCCTAACGCCCTGCTTCTTCCTCCCACGTATGGGAAACAGACGCTCAGCCCCGCTCAAAGGAACCTTAAGATCCCCGTGACCCGCCCCGGACACCTGGGACCTTGCTCCACAGCCTCCTCGGCGCCCGGGGACCACAGAACCCCGATACACGGCTTCTGGGTCCCGGAACCCCGCTACACCATCTTCTGGAATTCCAGGACCCTGACAAATCCCCCCGACCCCCAAGAGCTGGGACCCTCACGGCCACCACCCACCCCCACCCAGAGCCAGCAGAGCTCCGGGACGCCCAGCCCACCGCCGCTCGTCGGAAAGCCCGGCCCGCTGCGCCCCCGCCCCGTACCCCGCAGACCCCCGAGCCCCGCCAGCCGCGCGCCGCCCCGGAGCCGCCCCCGAGCCCGCCTGCCCCGCGGCTCCGCTCCTCGGCGGCGACGCGCACCGGGCTCCCTCACCTGCGCGGCGCGGAGGGCAAGGGGACCCAGAGCCCTGACGGACAGCACCGGGCGGCAGAGCAGGGCGGCCCGGGCCTGCGGGGCGGCAGCTCCCGTCGCTCCGCGAGCAAGCGCTGCTGCGAGGCGAGCTCTCCCGCTCCGCGCGCAGCCCGGAGACCGAGCACCGCCGCGCCCGCCTCTTCCCGCGAGATCCCGACCACGGCGCGGGGCGGGGCCGCGGCCAGGGGCGAGCCGCGGCGGTCCTCGAGTGACAGCCCCGGTAGCCTATCGGTGGCGGGGAAGGAGGAGGGACTTAGAGGCCACCTTGACCAATCGTAGAAAAGAACTATGGTTCGCCCCGCCCTTCAGCAATAATCCTTGAGCAAAGGTAGTAGTGACCCCCGAAGGGTCAGAGGCGATGGACCTTCGCTATAAGCTACCTTGGGTGATGCGGCTGGGAGGCTGTTGGCCCTGCCCGGCTGCCGTAGATATCCCTGTTTGGGGGAAGCAGTCGGTCTTAGTCACTGGTGTAAACTGAGGCGCTGGTACCTTTGATTTCAGTGCTCATTGTTCCCATCTTCCAGGTTGAAGGTAACCTGCTACAATTTACCCGTGGCTAAACCTCTATTCAATGCAGCTGTCTTCTTCGCCCTATTTCAGCCTCTCCTCCCTCTCCAAACAGGGCGACATTGTTAAGATGCCCATGTTTTGCAAGCCCCAACCCCCGGGACATCTGGTCTGACAAAGGTCTCTTCTGATTTGTGCATTTGTTTCTGCTCAAAGCCTTCCAGAAGAATAAAAAGTAAATCTCGCTTGAGTCACCAACATAGCAAATTCCCAAATTACATGAAAAGTTGTTTATCTTTGGGGACCCGGTGCCCAGTAGTGGTTGGCACACATGGGCCACTGAATAAATGGGGAAGGAATGAATGAGGGCTGTGATGTTGTAATAAATGAAATCTGGACCGGCCCCAGGAAGCTGGGATCTGCTAGCTTTGCCCCTCTGATGACAGGCAGCGCCTTCTACTCACGCCCAGTGTCTTCATCAGCATGTCCTCCTCTCCTCCGCCCACAGCAAGAAGTAACCTCTCTTCCCAGCAAGGTTAACCCTGCACCTGTGCCCTGGATCCCAGCCATGCCTGGATTCAGGATAGCCAGCTCTTCTCATTACGAATTTACTTGCCTGGCTCCGTTCTCCCACAAACCCACTCTCTCCCCTGTGTTTGGAACAGAACAAACCACTCTGCCTCTGCACCCACGCGAGCTGCCCTGCCCCCTTTCTTCAGAGAATCGCACTTCTTAAGAAACACTAAAGTCCCCTTTCTCATCTGGTATTTTCCCTGCTCCAGCGTCGCTTTTGCCCACGTGATGTGCTTTTCTTTCAATGGTGACAGACACCTCTCCTCTAATGGACAGAATGTATTTGGGGACCTTTTTCCCAAGGACCTCTTGCAGCCTATCTGGAAACATGGCCTCTTCCTCTAGTACCTGCCTAACCTGGTTCTTTTTTTTTTTTTTTTTTTTTGATTTAAAATTTCACATGACATAAAATGTAACCTTTTTTTCTGTAAAGACATGAATTCCAAATTCTGTAACACATTAGAACTATGGGGTTTGGGGAATTACTGAGCGTCTATGGCCATCCCTTTTTCAGGGGTTCACACCTTTCCTATCTGATCTTTGCCTCTCTTTCTACTTTGCCATTCACATTCGGGTCTTTTTGTGTTATTATTTTTGTGCATTTCATAAGAGAACACCCATCTATAGTCAGTCTTTTGTGCTTGGTCCATTTCACTGAGCACTATTGACTCGAGGTGACCCCATTTTCATTCAAATGCTTCATATCTGTCTTTCTTTATGGCTGCATAATATTCCATAACCTGTCCTGTATGGATGGGCAGGTAGGTTGTTTCTAGGATTTGGCTATTATGAATTATGCTGCTATAAACATGGATATGCATGTGTCTTTTTGGTATATTGACTCTATTTCTTTGGACATATACCTAGTAGGACAGTAGCTGGATCAAATGGAATTTTAAATAGCCAACAAGCACATGAAAACCTGTTCTTTATCACTGGCCATCAGAGAAATGCAAATAAAAACAACACTGAGGTTTCACCTCACTCCAGTGAGAATGGCCTACATCAAGAACTCAAAAAACAGCAATTGTAGGTGAGGATGTGGAAAAAAAGGAACACTACGCCAAGGCTGTTGGGAATGCAAGCTGGTACAACCATTATGGAGAGCAGTCTGGAGGTTCCTTAGAAAGCTGAGAATGGAAATCCCATTTGATCCAGCTACTGCCCAGTAGGGCATGTTCTCCTAGTCCTTGGCCTACTCTCCCCACTTTCATATTCAGACCTCACTCCCGGTTTGAAAATAGTTGCATATTGGTGTCTCTTTATCTCAGGTCCACGCCTTGTGCATTAGAAGAGAAGTATCTACCCACCAGCACCCCACGGTTCCCAATAATGGGCTCTGACAAAGGCTGTTGGAAAAGTCCTTGGAAAGGAGATGCGCTGTCAGGTTTGAGGCTGTCCCACCTGCCTGCTTCTAAAGATGGTCTAGCAGAGCAGATGGGCCCGCACAAACACAGGGTGGAAACAGAGGCCTTTTTGAGAGAAATTATGTGAACTTGAGAACAGAGAAGAGCCTGGGAGCTGATTCTGGCTCTGAGTTGGGCAGTTTGGCAGATACATTCCAGCAGAAGAGGAATTGGAAAGTAAGTCAGAAAGGAATTAAGCAGCAAAGGGCCTTACATCCCAGGCCAAGCTGATCCAACGTGATGTTGCATTCAGCGGGGAGCCAGGACCAACCAATCCCAACATGCTGAGGGCCCTTGAGAATGCTACACACGCAGACCACCCGGCAAAGGGCAAATGTCCAAATAGGTAAGTTAGAAGAGAAGTTAAACTGAAAATTTAAAACATATAACCTTTTACCTCAAAAAATATACTTTGGTAACAACTTGTAAGACCAGGTTTGGATTTAGAGTTCTGGAATGGGACTACTCAAGGTTCCCTGCCAGAACGAGGCAGGTCTCCGTACTGCTCAGTCTGGTGGTAGACATTCCAGCTCATATGTCTAGGCTCCATTCCCACTTTCCTCCTTGGACACAGTGATTTCACGGGCTGTCCTTGAGTCCATTGAGGCACATACTAGGATCCAGAGAGAAGTCTACAGGGGCCTTGGAGCTGGGCCCAGAGTGACTGGGGTAGGAATTCTTTCCCCAGGAGCCAGCTCTGAGGTGACAAAACCAGCCAAGGTTGACTTCATGGGCTTCTGTTCAGTGGGTAGAAGTATGTCAGGAGGACCAGGGCAGAGACCAGCAAAGGCTGCCTCTCCTACCTGCCTCTGAAGATGGTTCAGCAGAGCCAATGAATTTCTTGGTAATGACAGGTAGACTTGATCTGTATCTCAAAGTAAAAATCCAATGTGTTTCCTATGCCTCCCACCTCCTTGGCTATTGCACTGGTGTCTTAATGGCAAGAAGGTACTGGAAAGTAAACTCTGTTCTTGAAGCTCTATTCTACATGGTATCTTCTACCCAATGCTCAGTCTCACACAGTCTCCAGTTTCATGAATCCCTTATTAGTATATCAGGAATCTGGATATCTCCTAATGTGAGGACGTAGAAGAGCTCAGTGGTGCTCTCGGCCTGGACAAGAGCTTGGAACTCTTACACTTGACTCCTGAAGACTTTGGAATTAGAGGCTCTCAAAGAGGCCCCACGTGCAGGGCTCACGGGCAGTATGCGCATCGAAAAGGCAGAACGCTGCCACACACATGGCACCCCTCTCGCCATCTGTCGTGATGGCATGAGGCGCTGTTCTGTGGCCTCACAGTCACACTCTGTTCCTGCAACCTCTCCATCTGCTACCCAGGGCTTCCTTCCTTGTGTTTGGCACTGAGAGCCTCCAAGGGACCAAAGCCGCCACAGCCTCTGTGTCAGAGATCCAAGCCCAGAAGGACACTTGAGGGTTCTACACATTTCTCAGTGGTGCTGTGGGTGCTTTTTGTATAAGGCTGTGTCGCTTGCTTGATCCCAGCACTGAGGTCTACTCCTAGCCTCCCTGGCACCATATGTGACTGAGCTTTGCCAACCCGCAGCAGCCTGCTTCTTACTCAGGTCCCACCATCTGCTGCCTGGGTTGTGACCTACTCTTCTAGGTGAATACAATCAAACAGTTCTGCCCTTGTTTTCAAGCCTTGCTAGTGTCTCCCTCTCAGAGTACATCCCTGGGAATAGCTCCCTACTGGCTGCTGCATACTCCCAAGGGCCACAGAAGACAGTATGATTTGAAAAGCTGGAAGAAGAAATCTGCCTCTCTGAGATCCAACTTCTAATCCCCATCTTTTTAGGGTTTGGGGGAATGCCTATTTGATTAATTTGGAAGGATGCAATTCTGGGTGAATTACCCCAAGATTGAGAGAGCAGTATTCTCCAGGTATAGGGATATACACCTGAAATCCTAGCTTTCTGGAAGGCTGAGGCAGGAGGATGACAAGTCAGAGCTCAGCCTGGGCAACTTACTGAGATCTTGTCTTGAAATAAAAATAAAAGGGTCTAGAGATAAAGCTCATTGTGAAGGCCCTGGTTTTGATCCCAGGACTGAAAAAAAAATTTTTTTTAAAGGAAAGAAGAAAGGATAATATTCATCTGTTCATTTGCTGATCCTTGGCTAAACCATTGACTTTGGCTTGTCTTTTCGCAGATGCAAAGGAAGAGAATCAATAGAATTGTAATGGCTTTAAGATAAGTCCAAACATTATTTGATACACTTTCTCAAAAGAAGGTGAGATTAATTTACCCACTCCCCAACTCACTGCTAGCAAATAGAATGTGGCAGAAGTGACAATATGTGACTTCAGAGACTGGGTTAAAGAGGCACTGCCGCTTTGTCCAGATCTCTCTCTGTCTCTGTTGCTCTCTTTCTATCTGATCACACACTCTGGAGGAACCAGCTGCCATGTACAAGGACATTTAAGCAGAGTTCCACATGGCAAGAAACGGGGGTCTCCAACCCACACCCGTGAGTTTGAGCCATCTTGGACAACTCAGTCCAGCTCCAGTAAGGCTTCAGGTGACAGCAGTCCCAGGTCAATGCTGTGGCATCAAGGCACCCTGAGCCAGAACCACCCTGCTAAGTCTCTCTCAAATTCTACATAAGTCAACACATGCCTGATTCTCCAAGACACTTTGTTTTGGGGCCATTTGTAATACGGCAGTTAATAGCTAACACAAGACCATTGAGAGTAGTTCGGGCAACTTTGACTCCTGGAAAAAAAATATAAAGCTCACATCTTACTCATCCTGAGGGATTAATATCACCCAAAGAACAAAGGACCACCAATTGGTAGCCATAACTGGCTGCGTGTAAGACACAAGAAACACTCCATCAAAAGACAGTGGGAGAAGCCATTTCTTGGTGGAAACAAAGATTCCAGTGCCTTGAAATTCAGATTTGTAAGAGCATCACAGCAATTGGGAACAACAACGATGGAGCCACCGGGGGACTTCTCATAGCAGCAGTGTTAGAACTCTTCCAGAACCCTTTCTTCCCATGTGCTTCAAGTGCTCCACCAACACACTCTCGTCCCATCTTGTGGGGAAGTATGTGCTTTCATGAAAACAGATGGGAAAACATCCTCTTACCTATCCACAGGCGCTAAAAATAGAGTTGAAAACGCCATCTGCGGGGACCATGTCAAAATAAAGCTGACGCCCTGACAAGGCAAAGTGTCCCTAGGAGAGCAAGGTGTATCCGACGGAAGAACATTGAAATTCCTTCCAAATATAACACTATGTTGTGAATAAAACTCAGTGAGAAAATAATTTCCTTATGAAATTGAAAAGGGAGTTAGCCAAGGTAGGTATATTTTTTATCTAACTTCATTTTACATATATAAGACCCATCTATATGGGTCATATATTCAAGAACTAAATAATTTACAAGTTGATCAGGATTAACTTACAGCTAAAAATAAATAGGCGTGATATATTTCCATTGTTATGATTCAAATGACCCTAACAGAGATGAGTTGTAGACCTTCCACCTCCTGTAACCTGGAGGGCAAGAAAATTAAGTTTTTGAATTATAAGGACCCAGAAAAAAAAATCCTAGTTCTTTCCTTTTCTTCAACCTCTTACTGAAAAATATAATCAACAAATAATGATTGGATGGCTGCAAAGTGTCAGGCATTGTGAAGAATGTGAAGTATAAACCACAGTTCCTGCCAGATGCAGAGAGGGAGGGAGGAAACAGATGAAAGAAGACTTCCTCAGGGAAAGGAGACGTTTCCATTCCTGGAACCCATGGCAGGGTCAGTCTCCCTCACGACAGTGTGAACGGCACATGAGTTGTGTGGTTCCCTAAAGGGAAATTGAGTTTCTGTCACATGAAGAACGCGTGAACTGGCTTAGATGGACTACATGAGCCATCAAAACCGTGTGGACTTCACAAGAACCCAAAAAGGACAATATCCCACGTGTAGTGGGTTGTCTTAATCACTTTCTGTTGCTGGGACACAATGCCAACACTCACAACTTAAGGGAGGAAAGGCTCGTTTTGACTCACAGGTTCACAAGGTCTCAGTCCACTCACAGCGGGCTGCAGCAGTGGGAAGGGTCTGTCAGAGAACAGCTGCTCATACCATCACAAGCAGAAGGATCAGGTTTTGGGGAGAAGCTGGGGCAAGAGTGCATCTTTCCAGGCCACACCTTTAGTCAACCTGCCCCTCCCAAACAGGCCCACCTTCTAGCCCCATGTGAAACCTAAAGATAATGCACAATATCCCAATACTTAAAGCTTTTGAGGGGACATTCTAGACCCAAACCACAACATAATTCATTTTTTACTTTGGAGATCAGCCTTCCACCTGGAAGAATTCTAACGCCAATGGCTAGGGATGATTGCACAGAAAATACAGAACCTGAGTTCTACTCTCATGGGTCAAAGTTTGATAAACAGAGGCACAGGGGACACTTCTGGATGGAGTCAACAATGTGAACTAAAGCTTAAGGTCCATGCATTTAAAAGAAAATAAAGTCTGATGAAATAAATGGCTCACCACAGAGAATCCGTTAATATGTAGTGATAGGCCAGGATCTGATTACAGAAGGGCTTGGAGGGCATGCAGAGTTTGAACTTTATTCTACCGCCAACACCAATCCATCAGAGGCTGTTAGCAGAAGAGCAACCCAGACAGTATGCAGGGAAAATCAATCCAGAGTGACCTCAAATGTTGAATGAACATTGAGAACATCCTAGGCAAGAGACACTGAGGGCAGCATACAAGGTGAGGGACCTTCGGAGCAGGTAACCACTCAGCAAGGCACAACTAATTAGTGTTTGATTACAAAAATGTATGGGAACTCTCAATGAAGTTTCTTTGTGTTTCATTCTTTGTGGTATTGGATATCCATCCAATGCAGGATGTTAGTGCTAAGCTATATCCCTAGCCCATTTTTCTTTTGAGACAAAGTCTCACTAAGTCACTACATTGTCCAGGCTGGGATTGAACTTCTAATCCTTCTGCCTCAGATTCCTAGGATGCTGGGATTGCAGGCCTGTGCCAGCAGGGCAAGCAGGATGAAGCTTTGACTTAGAAACATAGGATTTAAGGTAAGAGGCAGGATTATGTTGTTGTAGTTTGTTTATTTGACACTACATAACTCAGACTACCCTCAAACTTGCTGCATTTCCCAGGCTATTCTTGAACTCAAATCCTCCTGCCTCTGCCTCCAAGGGCTAGGATTACCGGTGTGTACCACTGCATCTGGCTTATCCTACAGTGATGTTAGCATGTTTTTCTTCCTAAGGTTGATAACTTCCTTTCTCTATTTTGATTATTTAAAAAAAGGAATCCAAGGCCAGCCCGATGTCACAGGCCTGTAATCCTAGCACCCTGGGAGGCTGAGATAGGAAGATTACAAGTTCAGGCCTAGCCTGGGCAACTTAGTAACCTAGTTAGACCTTGTAATCAAAAACGAGCTAGAAATGTACCTCGTGGCTAAGGTCCTGGGCTCAATCCCCAGTACCTTCGCCCAATATACTCAGGGAAAAATGGAACCAAGGCAGGGGCCAACCTCATGCATATTCCAAGTTGCTGGTCAACGGATGGTGTGACTCTCACATTTGAGAAAAGGTCTTCTGCTTTGAAAATATCTCTTCTGCTTGCAAATGCATGTCTAAAATTTCTTGAATAGGAAATCATTTCATACAACAATGAGGATCAAATGACAAATGCTAATTCCTCTAGGAAAAGGAGCAGAACCACATTACATTTGCACTAATGTATGAACAACCAGTAGCTGAACATATGCCTAAAATCCCTGTCTTTGGGAGACTGAGGCAGGAGGATTGCCATGAGCTCAAGGTCAACCTGGGATACAGAGCGAGACCCTGTCTCAAAAAAAAAAAAAAAAAATCTGGTAGCTGAAGTTGCCTAAGTTTTGGGGTTCCAGAGGAAAACAGGAGGAAACATGGTACCTAAAAGTTCAAGGGAGGGGTAAGAGGCACACGAAAGAGAGACTAGGTAGTGCTTGACAAAGATGTGTAGAAGAAATGAAAGATAGGAAGAAGGAAATCTCCTCACTTCATCAAGGCTCAGCTTCTATTTCAGGGGAGCACGCTGGCCCTTTCTCCCTGAGCCCAGATGTGTACGTGCAATTGGAACCTCTGTATCCTCAAAGCCAGGGACTCAACCACCCTCAGGTTAAACATTTACAGAAAAAAACTGTCTGTACTGAACATATATAGACGGTTCTTGCCTTTATTCCTAAATAATATAGCATACTATCCATTGACTAAGTATTTGCATTGTATTATGTATCCTAAGTAATCTAGAAATGATTTAAAATCTATGGGAGAATGGGCATAGATCATTGCAAATGCTACACCATTGTACACAAGGGGCTTCAGCATCCCTGGATTTGGTCTCCTGGAAGCAATCCCTGTGGTCATGGATCATTGACCATGTTAGGAAAACAAAGGTCAAGGAAAGCAGGGAACAGAGAATATATTTTTCCAAGTTATTTTCAGGGTGTGTATTTCATAACTTGTGATCAAACCATCATTTTGCCTTCCAAGGAGGAAGACACCCAACTTTTCCCCCAGGAAGCCTGGGGGAAAATGGGGAGACCTGGGAGGCCTGTGGACAGGTGACCAGGGCAGACATTACCCTACTGGGTGGTGGCCACTTCATCACTAAGGTGTCAGTCACAGATCTACCTTCTTCTGACATTTCTTTAAAAGTTCCAGAGCAAACTGTTCATTAGCAAACCCGAGGTGTTGTTTGAACAGCCATATTGAATTGTTATTATTGACTGAGAGTCCTTTGCACCTGTAGACTTTTTCACATGAGTTGGGATAGAAAAGCCTAAGAAACCCAGCTTTTGTGCAACAAAGAATACTTCCTCTTTTTCCTTCCAGGCCACACAAAAGACAAACCTGTTTGCCTCATGCAGCTTTCACCTAAAAATGCCTCTCTGCCTTGTTCTGCTAAGCCTCAGCTCTCAGGACAAAAAAAAAAACAAGAAAGAAAGAAAGAAAGAAAGAAAGAAAGAAAGAAAGAAAGAAAGAAAGAAAACACTTCTGGAAGGACTGAGTAAATTTGCTGTGTTAATGATGACTTGACCTTTCAGAGAAACAGCAAGTTGCCTTAATGAAAGCATTATTTTCACTAAAGATTATTAAATGGGGAAGAGAGGGGTTCCCTAAAAACCAGTGTGAGCACTGTGGTCACAACAACCCCAACATGGCGAAGGGAGCATGCCTAAAGGATCCAAAATTGAATTCGGTGATTGGCTATCTCAGAGAAATACGAACCATGTTAACAATGCTCTCCTTCTCCCCGTAGCGTGTTCTAAAGATTGTTTCCATGGAGATCTGCATTGTTTTGTCTAAATTTTTCCTCTTGTCATTTTTTTCCCTCCTCCATCGAGATATTTGCAAAGTACCTATCTTTTGGGTATCTATTCTCTGAACAAGTCCCCGGGAGGGGAGAAGGAAGGTTTCCAGGGGAAAAAAATATGAAAGGCTGTCACTTATCAAAAAGAGCCCGATTTGCAAGAGCATGTAGGGCTTGAGGTTCTCCCTACAGACCTTTCCCTCTGGGATGGATCCACCTTCGGCTCAGGTAGCGAAGGCAGAAGCTCAGGTCCATACCTTCTGCCACATCTGAGATGTCATCTGGGGAGTGAGTGCAGACCTACCTAAGCTGGATAGCACAAGGTGGGGGGCTGGGCCAGAGGAGATAGCGTTAAGGAAACAGCAGCCTCCGCTGTGCACCAGAGACTGTGCTATTTGTAGCCCAGAGCATTCCATTTTGTTATGGCACTTAGGAAAATTGCATTTTCTCTTTGAGGCCAGGGACCAGTGCTAGCCGGTGATGACCCAGAGGCACTTCTTGGCCAGCTCCTAAAACCTCCAGGGACATCTTTGCTCGTCCCTCTGCTCATTGCCTCCCTCAGCTATTGGCCAGCTGGGTGCAGAGGCATCCCTGAAGGACGCTGAGGTCCTTGATGAAGGATTGTCCCCACATCATCATTCAGTACACCACCAAACACTTGAACTGATGCAAATGAAAACTGCTATTATGTTAAGCTCCTGGGGTTTGGGGTTGTCACAGCAGTAGATATTAATCAGGTTTAGCAGGTTTCTGGGTCCAGCAACAAGTGACATCAGGAAGTCCCTGCAAGGAACCCAAGAAAGTGACCAGAGATGAGATGAGAGGTAACAGGTCAGAGCCCAGACTAGGAGTCAAGATCCCTGCAGTGACCTTGGCAGCCCTCCCCTGGCATCGACTGAGCAAGATAACAAGGCATCTTGGGACCCAAGATTAGGGGCTCCCTCAGACTTCAGCCCCAGGACCACAGTTTGCCCAGTGAGTGAGGAGCTGGCCTCAGTGCTGAGGGAACAACAGGACTGTGGAGAAAGAAATCAGGTAGTGCAGGAGAGTTCAAGCAAATGGATATAAGACGCAGGCCTGGTGACCGGAACCTAGACGCAGTGGGATAAGACAAGAACCACGTCTCTGGGTCAGGGATCATGTCATGGGGGCCCAGGCCTGTGATCCTAGCACTCTGGGAGGCTGAGACAGGAGGATCCCAAGTTCAACTCCAGCCTGGGCAACTTAGCAACTTAACGAGACTGTATCTCAAAATCAAAAATAAAAATGACCTGGGGATGTAGCTCAGTGGGAAAGCCCTGGGCTCCATCCCCAGAGCTGTAAAAATAAATAAATAAATAAATAAATAAATAAATAAATAAATAAATAAAAGTGAGGCAAGACCCAGGAGGATTTCTGTAGGGTCAGGTGGGATTAAGAGGTTCGAGAAATAAAAATAAACTATAGGAGAAATATCAACAGGAGTGGAGTCTGGTGATCAGCAAGCTGCTGTCTACTGTGACCAGAAGGATGTCACTGAGGGGGGAGACAGGGATGATTCTGATGAGTTGAGAGGCCCTCACACCCATAAGCAGGGAAAGGACATCAGCCTGCTTCCCTGGTGGCTTGGTGTTCATGTGTCAGCAAGAGCTGGCTTTCCCTGAACATCCCTCTAGCCTATCCCTTCCCCCACAGTGAATCAGCACTCACCTCGTTCTGTTTGGAGGAGCTGGAATTATCACTCCAGCTGTAGGCACTGGACAGTCACTTGTTATTAAGTCATCCATGAAGAAGTTTTTATAGACAATGAGCTATGAGATTGTTAACATCTATGTTCAACCTTGTGCCTAGGAGTTAGGCTTGCTGTATGTGAAGCCTGAGAGCTCTGAAGGTTAATCCCATGGGGTTGATGCTATTTTATTGAAAAAAAAAGTAGTTATCAGCCCTTGGGATAACTAAGCTTTCATCTACAGATGGAAGAACTCAGAGTGACCAGAAAGGACACAGGCGTACTGAGTTGGACAAATGTTTGGGTTGCTCGGGACTGTCTCTGTTTCAGAATAGAGGTATATATTTCTCTAGAACATTCTCTCTGGGCTGGAATTCTATCAACTATAAGAAGAATCTATATACTTTTCTTTCAAATGAGAGTCACAAAGCCCTTTGTTTTATAAATTAAATTTTCTGATGAAAAAATACCGTCTAAGGAAGCACACACAAGACTAGAAAGAAAGAAAGAAAGAAAGAGCACACTAGCTTGTGGGTGGCAGATAATCTCATTGTACTATGGTGGAAATGCCTGATCCGGGCACTTTCCAGAGTAGGTCTTCATCATGGAGACATGGAAAGCAGGATCTCAGGAGCGTAGTGGGACCATGAGGAAGGTCAAGTTCACAGAAAGGGGGTACCTAAGGATGCTACTGCCACTCTTTTACAACCTGACCTCAAGTTCCCTTCCAAGCTCCTCCCTCCTCCCCCGTTCCACCAACCTGTCCAGCTCTGACCATCGGATATGTCTCTTTCTCATGTCTTGTGTCACACATGAAGGTCTTTTTCTTCTACTCCACTTTCTCTGCCTGCATAGCTCCTGCCTGACCTTCCAGGTCCAATTTCAAGAGTCTCTTTTCTGTGCACCCATCCAATTTCCCAGGATGCCCACTGATGCTTCCTCTGGTTCCATCAGCATGGGTTGCGTGGCTCTTATCCTCCAGGCTTTGAGGCCTTCCATGACAGAGACCACAGTCACCTTACCTGTAGCTTCAGTGTTGAAAATAGGTTCAGGCCTTGTCACATACCAGTAGATGGTTGCTGGATCAACAAAAACTGTTCTAATTTGTAGCTTTCCCCAAAGGCCAACTCTTAATGCAGACTCTGCCCCATAGCCCTTGGCTCTCAATCTCTTAGCTCTCATTCTTCTTGTTTGAAAATTAGAAATAGACACACCCAGCTGCTCTGAGAATGGACTGTCTTAGTTACTTTCTCGTCGCTGTGACTCAATACCCAACATCCACAACTTTAGGGAGGAAAGATTTATTGTAGCTTACAGTTTTAGAAGGTCTCAGTCTGTTCACGTGTGGGCAGCTGAAAATGGTGGAACCACACGGTGGGACTGCAGCTAGATCTGAGCCACCAAGGAGGCAGAGATCCTCACACTATGTTAGAACAGAGACTGGGAGAAAAGGTAGAACCAGCACACAGCCCTCCAGGTCAAGCTCCAAGCACCCACCCCTTCCAGCCAGGCCCCACTTCCCAACTCTACACAGTATCCATAGGAACATGAGTCTTCTGGGGACCCTCCAGATCCAAACCATGACAATGGACCAAGATAAAATTAACTTGCTCTGGCCACCATCAACGCACCAAAGCAATCTTAAAAATGACTTAGATGGCTTTGACTTTGGAAAAGATTTAAAGTGAAATGTTAGTTCATAACACCAACAAAAAACCCAAACCACACCCCAAACAAACACATACAAAAACAAAAATCCCAAAATCCCTTGTTAAGTGCTGATTGTGCTCCTAATGCTGGGCTGGAAGCCAGGAAAAGATGAAGTGGATGACTTCACGTTTGCATTATTTTCAACGAAAGTGGACATCTGTTCTCTACTCCAGTTTAAGGACAGAAGAGACGAAGATGCTCAGCCACTAGAAGAAGCTGCTCTCTTGGCTGTCTATGCTCTACCATGACAACAATTTTTCTTTTTCTTTTTTTCTTTTTTTTGAGAAAGATCTCACTCTGTAGCCCAGGTTAATCCTGTACTCACTGGTATAGCAAGGCTAGCCTTGGACTCAAGACAATCCACCTGTCTCAGTCCCTTGAATGCTGGGGATTACAGGAGCGCGCCACCACACCTAGATTTATGTGGTGCTGGGGAATTGAATTCAAGGCCTTGACTGCTGTGCCATTATCTCCAGCCCCAAGGACTTCTATTTGAATCAATCTATTTGCCAAACTAACCCGGGCCGATGGCCCAGGCCTGTAATCCCAGTACAGCATGGTAAAGAAATGGGAGATGGAGGGGCTGGTGGAGTAGCTCAGTGATTAGAGCATTTCTCCAGGAAGCTCAAGCCCCAGATTCAATCTCTAGCACCACATAACACCTGGGTGTGGTGGCACACACCTGTAATCCCAGCACTCAGAGACTGAGGCAGGAGGATTGCCATGAGTTGCAAGCCAGCCTGGGCTCTATAGGGAGGTCAGAACCAGCCTAGGCTGCAGAGCAAGACCTTGTTTCAAAAAAAAAAAAAAAAGGGAGTTGGAATCTTCATCCAAAGGAACCACTTCATGTCCCAGCTCTCCTCCTCTTAGCTGCATACTAATTTTCCTCCATCTGTCTCTTCCTCTTTCAAATCAGGAGAGCCTGGCAGATTGTGTTTGCAGAAAACGGCCACAACACTATCTCCTTCTCCACATGCTCGCCTTGCTTGGCGACAGCTATTCTTTGCCCGCCTGGTCCTCTCCCGGACTCCAGGATGAAACCTGGGGCCTGCCTCAATGTATAGGGCATGGTGGCAGTGTGTGTGTGTGTGTGTGTGTGTGTGTGTGTGTGTGTGTGTGTGTGTGACTTCTAAGGTTAGACTATAAAAAAGCAATTCCGCCTTGCTCAGGGGACACCAGCTCTTGGAATTCAGCTGCCACTGTGTGAAAAAATCTCCTGCTCGGGACCACATAGGACCACAGAGCAAGGCTGTATGAAGGTTTCCAGTCAGCAGTGTCTGCAGTCCCGGAGGACAGCCGTGGGGTTGAAGACGCACCTTGGTGAGTCTAGCTTAGCCAAAGTCACTCTCTCCTCTGTGCCTGCGCAGCTAAGGTCCCAGACATCATGGAGCTCAGAAGAACTTTTTCTGTCATGCCTGTCTGAGTTCTTATTCCAGAGTCCATGAGCATAACACGCTGGTTGCCTAGCACCGTCAAGTTTTGGGATGGTGTATTACACAGCAATGGTTACTGGGGCTGATGGGTAGTATCTGTTCTGTCTACATCACCACTCGGCGAGGATCAAATGAGATTTGTAGATAAGACCACCTTCTTTACACTTTACGATTTATTTATTTATCTTGGTTTATAATGGGGATCAAACCCAGGGCCTTGCATGTGCTAGGCAAATACTCTACCACTGAGCTACACTCCCCCAGCTCTTTCTGAGAAAGAATTTCTTGCTGAGTTGCCCAGGCTGGCCTTGAACTTGCAATCCTCCCGCTTTAAGATCCCAAGTAGCTAGGAGCGTGCACCGCACCACCTGAGCTTCTGCGCACTTTTAAGTAGTTTACAAATAAAATTCACAAGACAGCACTCACAGAGGGCAGCTGTGCAGACACACTTGGTAGCCTCCTGCCTCTGCCCCCTCCTGTTTTTGGTACCAGGGAGGAATCCAGGGCCTTCCATCCCCAGCCCAATTTCCCATCTTCTTTTGAGACAGGGTCTTGCTAAATTGCCCAGGCTAACCTCAAACTTATGATTCTCCTGCCTCAGCCTTCCAGAATACTAGGAGTATGACCTGTGCCACCAGCCTTGACCACCCCTGCCCTGCCCTAGCAGGCAGCGTGCCCTTGAAACGCCTGAGGCTCCTCAGTGCAAATTCAGGCCCCGGGGAACCCGGGGGGAACCGCTGTCTCCTCTAGCTCCATTCTGTAGAAGACAACACAGGCCTAGAGTGACCCGTCCAAAGAGTGACTGCTATGTGCTTGCCCCAACTTGACACGTGGCCTCCTAAAGGAGGACCGTTTAAGGGAGGACCATCCCAGTCCGAGAGCCAGGAAGTCACAAGCAGAAGTGAGCCAGATGGTTGCGTAACTTCTCTCTGCACAAGGCTCAAGTGGACACTTTGAGCTGTCGCCTACGCCCACGCACACAGGCCTGGTTAGATCCCTGCCTCTTCCCTCCCTGCTCTTTCCAAACTCAGTCCGGGCCACAGAGATGGCCACGGAGATCTCTTCACTAGGCAAAACAGAAAGACTCCCGTGCAAGCTCAGGCCACAGTGCTGGATGGGGCGAGCCGAGGCCCTGCTGGGTCAGGGGAAGCGAGATTTGGATCACCGGACATTGGCATTCTCAGAGGGTTCCCAGTTGTAACCTGGTGACAGGGTGCCTGGCTGTGGTTAGGGGTGGAGGGGGCTCTCTCAGTTATTAACCTCTCTCTAACGCCAAGATCAAAGGTAGGCTGGGTTCTGAGCAAGCTCCATGGAACGCCCCTCCTTCCTGGCTCAGCTCAGATCCCAACTAGTTCTGTGGGTGGAAGGAAAATACACCTCTCAACCAAACCTAGCAGGAAGGAGAGGGGGGACCATTGACCTGCATAAGTAATATCTTTCCCCCAGCTGTGGAATGTTCCAGGACCTAGAAAGGCCCTGGGAGTGCTGACCAAGGAGCCGTGACATGCTGAAAGCCACCGATCCATATGTCACCGCATTCCAAAGAGCTTTTGGTGTCTGTCCCCTGAAATAAGGGTGTCATTCACTTGAGATTTATGGCTTTGAGGAAGACAATTTATCTAAATGGCTACAGAGAACATTAACGGGGGATGTTAGTGTTTCCAATCCGGTGGGGGCTGTACATGAACGTGCAGAAACCAGACTTCGGTGGACACCCAGCCCCTGCAGAAGCAGCCACGCCAGAGCCAAAACTGGCAATCGCTTGGAGGGGCCATATTTTTGTCTGCCCCTTGGAAAGAAGATAAAGTATAATCTTAAAAGACAAAGCAAGCTATTTATCACAGTGCTTGGTGACAGAGCCTTGGGATTTTAAATTTTAAAAAGATGAAAAATGAGCCCTTTGTTACCAGAGAAGTGGGTGTGCACTGAACACACGTTAGTAAATATTAGAAACCTAAAAAGAAATTCATGTCCTGTATTCCCTCCCCGTGATAAAGAGCACAGGAAATACGAGTCTTCTGATCTTTTTCTTCTCTGTGTGTATACACACATACACATGCACAATTTTTTTGTGACATATAATTTAAAGTTAAGAACTGTACTGCGGTTTTGCCTTCTGGTTCTCGACATTATGTGCTGTAACACATTCTTCAAAAGCACGCTCCGTAAAAGCGACATGACCGTCCCACTCGGGGCCAGCCCGTGTGTGCTCAACAATTTCTCCATTGTTAGATAGTCATCACTTTTTACTCTGTCTCGGAAACCGTCCTCGGGTTAAATCATAAGAGTGGGATTCCCGATTAATGGTGGTGTTTTCTCTGCTTGCTGCCTTCCTGGCAGGAGGCCCGTGGGAGTTATGGCTCACCCTTTGACTTTCTTCCTTCTCTGAGCCTGGTTATGGGTGTGTCTTTCCCCTTCACCACTCCCCAGCCTCACAGCTCCGCCATGGCGTTGCCAGCCCTTGGGTTTAGCCACACCCTCGCTTTACCTGGGAATTCATTGGCTGGGAGCTCAGGCTGCCTGGGTAGTCAGGCTTCTCCACTCTTCCCTCCCACAAGTCCCACCTAGTCTCAGCATCCGCCCTAACTCTCCGCCCTCCCAGATCCTTCCCAGGCTCCCCCTCTCCTGGCTCCTCTCCTTCCCACTGCTCTTGGATTTATGTTCTTCACACCACTCCTCCGACAATTAATCACCACTTACCAGCTGTATGACCTTCAGTCATCCCAGAAGCTTGTCGTGAGAATTTAATGAGATCAAGCCCATAAAATAAATACCTATCACAGTGCAGGACACACACCGCAGTTAAGCAGTAAGTGGGAGCTGTCATTAGTAAGATGGCCAGTTTGCCTTGTGACATTTTCTCTGTTGTGACTGTTACTCCTCCGCTTGCATTTAACTGTGTGACCTGGTCTCCAAATCCTTGAGGACGTCGTGCCACCTAGAACTGTGTCCGCCCAGGGACAATGGCTGTTTGCAAGTAGGGTCATCCTTGGGTCTCTCCTTCACCTTCTCTGTCTAGTTTTGCATCTAGGTTGACCCTGAAACCCAAGCTTGACCTCTGAATTTGACCTCTCGCTTGCATGTCTAAACCGCTGAAGCAAGATTCAACTGACACAGTGGCTGGTTTATGGTTAGAAATAATCCCATTTTTGCATTTAATTTGACTGCGGGTGGAAAATGCTGTGTATGTAGATCTGGGTTTGGGAGTTGGAAGGAAACTTTAGGATCACTTTGTCTCTTGAGCCTATTTCCAAATTGCAGGGATGCCTGGGTTAGGCGCTAGTAACCTGTGCTCTGGCTTTTCTGTTGGTGCGACTTGGTGCCTAACATGAGTCACTACCTTTCTGTATTTCACCTTCCTCATGTACAAAATAAGAAGGTTGGAGTAAACAGTACTTAAAGTGCCTCCCAGTGAAATTTTATGTTTCTATGGAACTGAGGACCAAAGAAGTTAAACTTCCCCTAACTCATGGAGAGCAAAGACTAAAAACTCTGCCACATTCCTGAGCTCTGGTCTCTCTTGCCAGCCCGTGGTACTCACCTTATGGGTCCCATATGCCAGACACCCAGAAGGATCACACCAGATGCAGTCTAGCCTGGCATGCAGGCACAAACGACGATCACAAAGCAAAATGGAAGTCAAATTTCCTAGAGTCTATGATTCTGGGTAAGCTGGGCCAGTGGCACAGGTCTCTTTAATCTCAGCACTGTAGGAGGCTGAGGCAGGAGGATGGCAAGTTGAAACGCAGCCTGGACAACTTAGCAGAAGAACATGCTAACAACAATAACAACAACAACAACAAAAGCAAAGACCCTTGGGTTGATCCCCAGGGCCACAAAAAGAGGAGGATACAGAAGAGAAGAAGAGTCAGAAGAGGAAGGGGAAGGAGGGGAATTTACTTGAAGCAGAATATAATTAGATTTCTCAACCTTGGCTGCGGCTAAATGTGGCTGTGGAGTCAGGCTCTGGACAGTGGGACGTGACCAACATTGCCCCGTGTAGGCCCTGACCACTGTCATTGCTTCTCCAATTTCCCTTCTCCACTGGCTACAAGGTGGGTGTGGTGGGAAGCTGCCTTGGGCCATGAAAACAGTGTCGCTACCCTGGGGTGGGCACGAGGTAGCAGGAGCCTGGGCCCTGGTGCCAGCAGCATCCCTGCATCGTTAGAGAAGGCAGAAGTATATTTCCAGGGGCTGGGGGCGTACTCAGCAATGAGAGCGCTTGTCTAGGAAGTGTGTGACTCCAGGTCTGTTCCTCCAGCATCACCTAATAGCCAGGCATGGTGGGACACACCTGCAATATCAGCACTTGGGAGGCTGAGGCAGAAGGATTGTGTGAGTTTAAGGAGAGCTTGGGCCAGAGAGTGAGTTCAGGACCAGCCTGGGCTATAGAGTGAGACCCTGACTCAAAACACAACAAAAAAAGAAATATATTTCTAAATACTAAATGAAACAAACGCACTACTGTGAGTCTGTCGTGATTTCTAAATTCATGTCCTAGCTAATAATAGTACATGTATCATTTGAGAACTGCAGGGCTGATGGAATGCAGGTAATGGGGGACCCCGCCAGGACCGGGATAGCCAAGTGCCTAGCAGAGGTGATGGAGTGTGGGCTCCATGCTTATGAAAGAACAACAAGTGGAAAAAGAGGAGAGCTGATCCACGCGAAGTCCACAGGAAGGAGCAAAGTCACAGACACGGCTGCGGCTGGAAACCCTCCAAAGCCAGGCCAGCTCTTTTGGAAAGGAACGAGGAAAGCGCTTGCCTGAGATGATGGCTTCCCAACTGGCTGACCGGCACCATAACACGGGAGGCTTACAAACGCCCACTCCCGGGCCTGTGTGTTAATGTCAAGTTTACCATCCGCAGGGCAGTACCCCAGAAGCTGTGTGCTGAGTCCAGGTGACTCTGACGACAGAAGCCTTTGTGCCTGACAAGAAGCTGGAACAGAACCGGATCCTGGAGTGCGCAGAGAATGTTCCATCACGCTAAGCAAGAACCATTCGTCTCTCCCCAGGACTCCGTTTGGCACCAGTCAAACTTCCTGGAATATGTTTTTAAAAATAATTGTCAAGGAAGAGGAGTTCTAAGAAAAAAGCCACATGGCATCCTAGAAATATCCCACCTGGGCTCTCATTCCATTTCTGACCTTTGCCGTCTGCGTCATCAGAAGCCAAAGTCTTGATTTTTTTTTTTTAAATCAGGAAAAATATGTAACATGGAGGTTGCTGTGGAGACGGGGAAGATGCAGCTCAGTCATGTCACAGAAATGTCAGCTGCCCGCCGGACAGGGTGCTCTTGTTCAGCCTGCTGTGTACAGAGTGGCATGATTCTGGGGTTCCCAGGGACGTGACAGGACTAGTGCTAGAGACCAGGGCTGTGGTCCACCCACCTGCTTCAGATCCGGGACCCCGCTAGAAGTGGACCACGCCATCCCGAGTCATTGGACCCTGGACAAATACTCCAACCCTGCTGTTATTTCGCACTCTGTGGTCACAGCTGGGGACCCGTCAAGGCCAGGCCAGGCCTAAGTGGCCCCGGAGGACTCTCAGGGACGCCTCAGGAAGCTCAGCCTTCAGCCCTGGTCTCTGTGAGGTCAGCGTGGAGGAGAAAGGGCACATTGCGGACCTCCCCAGGTTCCATGCTGTGACTTGGAAAAAAGAGAAGTGCTTAGCTGCTTGGGGCTCAAGTCCACGGTCATTTGACATTTTGAAAAATGGTTTTATGACATTTCTTTGATCGCTCTGGACCAAAGGCAGCTGCTTATACTTCGGGGGAGGGGACAGAAAGAGAAGGAGAGCAAGCGAGCGAGCGATGACCCTCTCAGTCTTTTTAATAAATTCTCTCTGTATTCAGAGTGTGCTACACTTTTCAAAGCAGCTTCACAGTCATTACTAAATTATTTGATTTTTACAATAACTCAACAAGGGAGGGCAGGGGGTAAGGAAACTGTCACTCACCAGCTGGTTAATCCTGAGCAAATTAACTTCACTGACATCAGTTTTCTTTTCTCTGTAACAGGGAAATTGTCCGTTAGGCAGTCTTGTGGGGACAATGCCAGGGAAGCCACCAGCTTAGTTGTGAGCACAGAGCCGCGAGCTCCCAGCTGTGTGTTTCCATCTCTTCCATTGTATGGATGGGAAAACTGAGGTGGGGGGAGAGAAAGTGAGTCGGGACAGAGAAAGAATCAGTGTCCAGATGATGCACCTGGTCCCGCGATCACTCCAACATGCAGACTCGCAGGAGAGGCTCTTTCACAGGCCGGGAGTGCAGCTGAGTCCATCGCTGAGGTGAAACGCAAAGGGGCTGGCCTCAGGGGTGGGCGTTGGATTCAAACCCGACCAGCAGCTAAGGAGGCGGCTCAGTGGCCCAGGACTGGCTGAGCAGGTGCAAGGCCCTGGGTCCACCCCAGCACTGCCAAACAAAGCAAAACTGAACTAGAAAGTGGAAGACAACAGCCCACTTCTATCTGAGATGGCAACCAATCAGGAGGCGACCTGGCGTTGCAGAAAGCGCCCCAGATTGGCTGGTAGGGTCCGCGATCTATCAGGACATGAGCCACAGGACTGCAGAGCGCTGCGACTTCCTGCCTCTGTCTGCTGTGTGGCTTAGATGACTGGAGCCAGAAGGCAGAGACCCTGCTTAGGGCCGGCCACTGCCCATCAGTCAGCTCAGGCAGCGCATCAGACACAGCACCACCGCCGGTGCTCAATAAACGTCCTGGCAAGTGACCACACGACCGGACGGAGGAACAGCTGAGCTCAATGAACAGCTATCGACTCACTTAAGTCATGAATTTGTGAATGGAAGATTGACCCAGCCTTTTATTCTGATCTCAAAAGCGGAAGACTGTGAGAAAGGAAGTTCACAGAGAAAAAGGACGGAGGGGACGAAAACAAACGACGCAAGAAACGGGTTCAAAAGAGGAAAAGAAAGAGGGGTGGGGCAGAAAACAAAATATAAATACTGTTCTGTAGGAGAACTCGTTCACCTGGGAGGGGTGGTACCTGTCTGTGCGTGTATGTCCATCTACTTGAGAGGCTGAGGCAGGAAGATCACAGTTTCAAAGCCATTTGGGTAACTTCAGTGAGACTCTGTCAAAAGCAAGAAGATTGGAGACACAGTTTATAGCTTAGTGCTCCCTGGGGTCAGTCTCAGGGACAGATATGGGAGCACGAGGGAGAAATGGAGAGACAGGGAGGGAGGGAGGGAAGGAGTCAGGGTGGGAGGGAGGAGGAATGGAGAAAGAGACATCCAGGAATGGCCGTCCATCTGTCCTTCCATTAATTCATTCCTTTACTCACTTTTTTTTTGAGACAAGGTCTCGCTCTGTAGCCCAGGCTGGTCCTGAACTCACTATGTAGCCCAGGCAGGCCTTGGACTCACGGCAATCCTCCTGCCTCAGCCTCTCAAGTGTTGGAATTACAGGCCTCAGTTACTTTTTTCCAGCCTTTTTGAAAAACTACCATGAGGCGTTTGTCCTGGGGACTGTGGAGGACACAGGGAAGCACAACCTTATTGTGTCTGTACCTTCAGATATAAAAGAAAAAGGCAAAGTGTGTTTTTCCTGTCTATTCAGACTCCTTCGGGGACCCTAGTATGCGGGGGGATATTTTCCCCCCACACCCCACAACAAGCAATCATTTCTGCAGCAGACCCCAGGCAAGTGTCCCCAATTCAATTCTGACACTCTCTACTGGAGACAGCACCAGATGCTACAGGTCGGGGCGCAGTCCACAGCAGTGTCCTCCACCTCCAGGTGCCAGTAATAGGCATAAGTTGTGGCCTGTGCTTCTGACCAGCCAGTCCCCAGATCCTCCTCTTTGGCTTAGATTAATTTGCTGGAGGGGCTCATGGATGTTGGGAAAACTGACCTGCACTACACGTTTATTACAAAAGATTTTGTCAAGGACACAAATGGAAAATGTGTGGAGGCCAGGCCGCGCGGGGTGTCGTGGGAGACAGTGTCATAGGCAGAAACAATGTTAAGAGTGTGTTTAGGTCAGAGCACACTGTCAGGGGACAGCAGGTGAGTTTCAACAGAACCCATACGCCAGGCTGGGAGGTTGAGGTGCTTTATGGGGATTTGCGAAGGGGTCTCCGAGGATGATGAGGTTATCCAAGGACTGTCCCGTGTTGTTTAGATCTCCTGGGAAGCCTGAACTGTTCCCAGGAATTCTGTATCAGAGGTCCCCATCTCGAGGGTCATTCCCTTTAACTTAATTCCTGCTTCAGTTAGGGAGGTTGAGGCAGGTTGAGTGGGGAAAGGCAAGTGGGGGGGGGGTGTGGGGGAGAACCTCTTGGAAAGGTCCAAGTATGTTTCCAAGTCCAGTATGTCCGCCTTGTCACAGACCCCCTTGGTACGAGCGGGGCAAGGAAGATTTTAACAGTCTCACGATTTAGGATTTCTGAGACTCTTATTGCTAATGGGGGGGCCAGTGCCATTAGCATACAGAAGACACTCTTACCAGATTCCAAGGTTTTGGGGAGTTGTCTGTTAGGGTATGGGGAAGAAGACTCAAAATGTAGTTCATAATATCACAGAAGTGACTTATAAAAAAAGAAAGATAAGGTATGACATGTGGTGGTTCAGTACCACACAGTAACTCGACAGTGTCCGGCACGCCGGCTGCAGGGCTCCTTGGTGGCACTCAAGGAATACTAGTTTCAAAACATTTCTCTAACTGTCTCCTGTCCACTCAATGGCACCTTAGATTCCCTCCCATGTAATTCTAGGGGTTCTCCATGGGTGACTCGCCGGGGGTGGGGGGTCTCAGAGCACCTGGCACCAGCTCCATACTGCCTTGCTGAGCTGGGCTGCAGTGACCACAGAAGACACACGTAGCCATCACAGGGGGTGTCAGCCAAAGCCAGGCTCATGGGGAGCCACCAAGGGCGCTGCTGCTGTTGCTGGGCTGCTTACTGGGGATTATGCAGATGCCACTCCTCCCACCGGTGCCAGCCCACACCCAGCACCTGGCAAGGGTGTCCAAGTGGGAGGTGCCATACTCTCTCCCACAGGGGCAGCGCTTGCTGGCCCTAAAGCAGCAGCTGTCTTAGGCCATCAACATCTACCACCGCCATAGTAAAGGAATGAATCAATCAGTGGAAGGATGGATGGATGGCCTCTCCTGGTAGTCTCTTGCAAGTTATTTTGCAGCCTTCCTTCCCAAAAGGGGGAGGGGCTAGGTAGTTGAGTGCAGTGGTACATACCAGTAATCCCAACACTCAGAAAGGCTGAGGCAGGAGGATAGCTTATTCAAAGTCAGCCTGGGCAGCTTAACAATATAGTGACCTGCTCCCATTCCCCCCAACCCCCCAAAAAATGTTGGCACAGTCCAGGGGACTAGTCAGAGGTAAGAGGCCTCCCCATTCCCTGTGCCAAGGCCACTATCCTCAAATTGAACTTTTAGTGACTCCTTTTTTTCCTAGTTTAGGATAAGTTGGTTCCCAGGAAGCCCCTTTGTTATTCAAACTCCTTGAAGGGAGAGCCTGTCCCAATAATCCAACAAACATTCTTGGCTCTGTTGTGATCAGAGCTTAGCTTAAAAAGGCTCCCCTCCTAGTCTACGTCCTTACCGGGTTGGTTAATATAGCCTGGGACACCAGGACAGAGTGCAGTGCAGTGATTGATTACTAATGTCTGCCACATGACCGGAAGGGGGAGGAGTAGTGAGTGCACCTTGTCTGTGCACCCAGGTAGGTCACCATTTACTTTTGGAGACTAATTAGTGGGCAGGAAGAAGGACTTCAGATGTACTGCTCCAAATAGTTGATAGTGACTAGCTCAATAGATCTCACAGCCACTCTGAGAAATAGGTGCAATTAGCCGCCCTTATAAATCCTACACTCAGGGCAGGTAAGTAACTTGCTTATGGACAGAGTCCAGTTTGCTTGTGGGTTGCCAGAATCCAGAGACCCTCCCTTCATCGAGTGTCCCGCGTGCTCTCTTGGTGCATTTTCTGGAAAGAGCTGGCCCAGCAGGCAGCTGAGGGCAGGGATGTGGCGAGGCCCAGACGGAGCTTAGCTAAGCACGGCACATGCGCAGGCCATAATGAGGGCTCGTAATGATGATAAATCCTTTGGTGGTGCTGCCAGTGTCTCTCTGCGGAAGGGATCGGCTTCCACGACAGCCTGCAAAGGGTTAGTCGCTCCCAACGGCACTTTTACATGTGATGGACTATCAGAAGACTCCTGACCGTTTCAAAATGCACATATCCATCAGCATGATCCAAGCCCCACGGGAGCACTCAGCCACGAGATTTACCCAAATGCTTCTCCTGAAAGTGGAGTGCCTGTGTCCTCCTTGCTGACACCAGCCACCGAGCGGTGGCCGCCTTTGACTGCCAGGTGCCCTTGACTGTGGAGATACCTGCGTGCAGGCTACGGCTTTCCCGGGGCCTTGTCTGCACACACGTCTCCTCCCCTATCCCATACCCTGCTGGGCAGCCCAACACCCACATAAGCAGCCTTCAGCCCTGGGGGAGGATGAGAAACAATGCACTCACAGGCCATTCCATCCTCCAAGAGGCTAGAAGACCACCGAGGCACACGGGCAGTGACCCCAGGCAGCAGGTGACTCAGTGCTAGATTTCAAGGCAAAAACAAAAAAGAGAGAAAAAAGATTGAGAAAGTCAGAGGTAAACACAGAGTTCCATTGTTAGGAAAAAGCCTCTGTAAAAGATGGCAGAGAACACAGTGGTGCCCACCTGTAATCCCAGCACCCTAGAGGGCTGAAGCAGAATGCAAGTTTGAGCCCAGCCTGGGGCAACTTAGCCACTTGGTGATACCCTATCTCAAATAGATAATAAAAAGAGGCTAAGGGCGAAACTCAGAGTGAAGACTCAGGATTCAATCTGCAGTACTGAAAGAAAGAAAGAAAGAAAGAAAGAAAGAAAGAAAGAAAGAAAGAAAGAAAGAAAGAAAGAAGTGACGGAGATTCAATCTGGGCCTTCCAGGAGTTCTGGGACCAGAATTTGGAGACTCATCCAGGCTCGCACCTGGGTCCTGTTCCTCCCAAGCGGGTGGCCCCGGCCCAGTGCCTTCTCTCAATCTTGGCCTCCTTATCTACCCAACAGGATAGCCGGGTCACGTCACAGGACTGCGGTCAACTGATGTGATTTCTGCAACTCGCTTGGCAGCTGCGTTGGACTTGACATGAACACATTTCATGGTAGGAACTGGCCTGAATTGATGGGAAGCTATCCAGGGTTTTATTTGCCCCATAAAGTGGGGATGGTTGTATATTTCATCATAGAAAAATTAATGTGTCGGATTACGGCATGTTGTTCTAGATCCCACCAGGGGTCATACATAATGCTGCACATATGCCATGCACATAAACCGATTCTGAGCTCTGAAACACGCTGACCCCAGAGACGCTATTATCACGCAGTCTCCGCTGAAAGGAGAGCAGCGGGGAGTCCCAGAACCTGCGGGTGGGAGAGAACTTCAGGGCAGACCTTGGCAGGCTTTGTCGGAAAGGGCCAGAGAATAAATATTTTAGGTCTTGTGGGCCCCATGTGGCCTGCGCTATAACAATCCAACTCTGCCACGCACAAACAGCTACCACCAATGGGCATGACTGTGTTCCAATAAAACTTTATTTATAAAAACAGGCAGCTGATGAGGCAGGAGGAATGCCATGAGTTCGAGGCCAGCCTGGGCTATGTAGTGAGTTCAGGACCAGCTGGAACTGCAGAGTGAGACCCTGTCTCCTAAACAAAAACAAGCAAAGGAAGCAGCCGATGGGATTTGGTTGGTGGCTGAAATGTACCAACCTGGATGTAGAAAGATGGGTTACAGACCTGGAAAGAACCCCAGGGGTCAGCTGCTCTGTCCCAGCTCTCTTTAAAGGCAGAAGGAGATCCGTGACTCCCTCAGAACCCACCTTGTGGTATATCCCTCCTCCTGGTGTCGTGGACTTGACGGGGGGAGACACGACACAGAGCCTCTCTTGCCCCTGGCACCATGCCAGAGAGCACTTCGAGCATGGCAGGATCTGAACTTCCTCATCCAATGAAGAGAAAATGCCTAGTGGAAAACCCAAAGCAGCGAGCAGCAGGCACCCGAGTCTCCAGGCTCCTGTTCTGTAGGCCATTTGGCTGGCTGGTGAGGCTGTGGGTGGCGGCTGCCAACCAAGCAGGGCTGTGGCCAGAGTGAGGGTGGCAGGTGACAGCCACCTGGGGGCTGCGGGCAGGGGCAGCCTGTTTGCCATCTGTCACCCTCCTTCCTGCTCCCTAGCCAAATCAGAAAGGAGCCGGCCTTTTGGCCAGACACTGCAGGGTGCGTCTCCTTACCCCCCTAAACGCATGCCAAGAAGCAGGAAGTGATGACAGATGCTCATAGAAGGCCCCGGGTGGGATGAAGGCACAGCTTCCGGGGGAAGCCACAGGCCTGCACCTGCGGGGACAGAGGCGGCCTGGGTCCAGGCAGTCTGTGGAGTCAAGGACCTGGGGCAGGAGTCATCTAGAGCCTTGGCAGAAAGGAGCTTCACTCTCTTTAACCTTTGCTCCCATTTTATAGGTGAGAAAACTGAGACCCAGCATAGAGTTGCTAGCAGCAAAATAGAAGCTACAAGCCACATGTCCTGCTTCTCTCTCCAAGACGCTTGCCACCAGCCTAGCTATCCCTGACTCAAAATGTTTATGTTCATGGGGGGTGTGTTCATGTTAGAAGTGGCTGTGCCAACTGTCCCAGCTCTCAGGGGCTGTCAGGAAAGCTCACTGAGCAGCTACATAGGCTGAGCTTCCCTGAAGTGGGACCCACAACAAGTCAGGCCACCTGCGGATCCCGGCTCCTTGGTTCACACTGACTAATTGATTTTCCTGTGCATGAGAACAGAGCCCAGCAGGTCATCGACCGGCTCATCTTAATGACCTCGCCTTAGTATTAGCCAAGAGAGAGCAGGAGGCAGGCTGCCAACTGTATGTACATATGTCCTTGTCCCAGAGATCAGCTCGGAAACCAAGTAGCTGGTTTTCAGCGTCTGTCCCTCCCGGAGGGGACCGCGCCAGCAGGCTAAGGAGTCCCACAGGGCTTGGCTTTCTGTTTATGACCTTGGCTTAGAGATAATGACCCCCTTATTCCCTCTCAGCCGTGGCACAGGAACCTTCCCAGGCGCAGCAACCATGACAGTTGGCCAGCTAGTGACAGCCACCCCACCTGCCCACGTGGACCAATCTCCCGTGAGCAGTGGCCACCTGCCTGCTCTCCCAGCCTATCGGGCTCCCACCCCACTTTGTCCTCTTCTGCCCGATTCCCAACCCACATGCCAGCTAAACGGCCCAATTCCCAGCCCACCTCATGGGCTTGACTACCCACACTACAGAAAAGCTCTGTGGCCCCCAGAATGGACTTGCTCCAGGGCACGAGGTCACGGGGCAGGAAACTTTCACTTCAAGGCCTCTTGCTGCTGGTCAGAGCTTTGGCTTTGACTTGTCCTTCTTTAACCTAACGTAGGCAGCACAGAAAGCCACACCAAGCAGCCACAGTAAGCAGCCACGCCATGCTCACAAGGGCCAGTACTCATCAGCTCCCGTGGGGGCTTCTGGCTCCATGTGACGAGTTCCAACAGAGACAGCCTCTTCTTTGTACCCTAACCCCCTGTCCTAGCTGTGCCAGAGACAACGAGGGCTGGGCTCAGGATGGGCCCGCCAGGCTGGGTCACCTCCTTTGCAGGTGACCCTGGGCACTGTGAGCTGAACTGACCTTCCAGCCCGGGGCCAGCTCCCCTGAGACAGCCGGTCAGTGACCCTTTCCTTCAGTGTTTAAGGTCACTGGCCAGCCAGCCAACAGCGGCTCTTTTGAAACTGAATGATGACATTTCCTTCCTTGGAAAGGCCTGGAGGGGGATGTTCAAGTACCTCCCCAGGACACTTTAATAAACACACACATGTTTATTACTCAATAAATACACATCTGTAACCGCAGCACTCTGGGAGGCTGAGGCAGGAGGATTGCAAGTTCAGGCCTAGCTTAGGCAACTTAGTGAGACCCTGTATCAAAGGCGGGGGGTGGGGGTGGGGGGGGAGGCGGGGCTAGATTGTAATGTAGTGTGAAGGTCCTTGGTTCAATCCCCAGTATCAGAAAAAAATAAATAAAAGGATAAACCTATTGTCCAGTTGACTGGCTGATCAGCAACCTTTGCAGTGAAGCCAGTGCAGGCCTCTGGGGTCAGCATCTAGGGCAGAGGGCCTGGTCTCAGGGCTACAGCATTTAAAAGGTACAACCTTTTTTTTCTTTGAGACAGGGTCTCACTCTGTAGCCCAGGCTGGTCCAGGCTGGCCTTGGACTCACGGGCAATCCTCTGGCTTCAGGTTCCCAAGGGCTGGGATTACAGGCGCATGGCACTACACCTGGCTTGTTTGATGCTGGGGAATCGAACCCAGGGCCTTATGTTTGCTAGACAAGCGCTTTAACCACTATGCCATTCCTCCAGCCCCTAGAAGGTGCCCATCTCAGCTGCTCCAAGCCCTCTTCACAGTTTCTTTGATCTCTTTCCTTGGGGCCTGCTTGGATCCAGCCTGGCTCCTGCAAGAATCCTGCTGGGATCCCGCCCTGTGGGGTCAGATCCCGTCTCCCACCTGAGTGGGTGCTGCCTGGGCACAGCGTGCCCGGCAGGGGGACCAGGCTAAGGTCTCCACTCAGCGCTGCTCAGCAGAGGCCTTTTGGGAGCAAAGCCAGAGGAAACAGGCAGGGGGATGAGCGTACTGTACGGGGCGTTGCTGGACTAGAAAGGATTCTCTTTCTTTCCCTGTGTCATAGCTACTTGTCAGTTATTTCAGCTTCTTTTCTCTTCTTCTTCTTGCCCATGCATCTTCTTTCATTACCGTAAGAAAGTCTTGATGGCGTGGAGGAGCAAAGGGATAATTTTAGCCCCATTATACCTGCCACATCTAATCCTTGGAAGGAGACATGGTGCATCGTGGGTAGGAGAATAGGTCACAGCAAACCAGGCATGCGGCAAATGAGCTCGTCCCTTCTAAGGTCCTTGTGTGTGTGTGTGTGTGTGTGTGTGAGTGTGTGTGTGGCGGGGGGCACTGGGGATGGAGCCCAGGGCCTTCGCACTGAGCTACATTCCCTGCCCAGTTTTAGTTTTGATTTGGAGACAGGATCTTGCTAAGTCACTAAGTTGCTCAGGCTGGGCTCAAACTTGCAATCCCCCTGTCTCAGCCTACCAGGGTGCCAGGGATTTCAGGCCTATGCCACTTGGCCCAACCTAAGAGCCCCCCCTTTTTTTTTCAAATCTAATATTTTAAAGCTGTTAGGATAGAGACAAATTAAATACTGGGCAAGCCTTTTCTAACAATGCTGTTTTTGTTTTGTTTGAATTCAGGGTTTCCTCACTGGTGCTTGCGGGCCGGGCTGGCCAGGCTGTTTGTCCCGTCATCCCGTCAGTAATCGAGGCACCCTGGCATGCTGAGACAGGTCAGTGGAGCCTTCTGGGGCCTTCCGGATTCAATTCCCAGCACCAAAACCAAATAAATAACACAAAAGCACTCAACTCACTGTGTCAAAGTGTGTACGTGGCCACGGTGCTCAGCGGTCGGCTGTGGGGAGCTGCGTTTGAGTCTACGGTATGAGCTCCGTGCAGGGCACGAGCAGTGCACACAGCGGTGGTGCCAGTGTAGGCGAAGGCTGGGGATCCCCCTCTCTATCGCTTTGCCTCTGTTAAGTGGGCTCACCTCTTTTCACCTCAGCATATCTGGAACTAGCCCGCAAAGGAAATGGACACAGAACCACGCGGAGATCCACGAGTGTTTAGAAAGCAACGCACAAATGAAAGCAGCCACCTTCCTGCTGCGTGCTCCAGACACGCCTCAGTAGAGGTGACCCCCACAGGAGAAGGGGGGTGAGTGGCAGCCGAGTTTTGATCAAGAAAAATGAACCCGGGAAGTCCAACTCTATGAAGCACGAGCATTAGGTAATTGATTATTTCACTGGTGTGGTGGCTTATACCTGTAATGCCAGCACTCAGGAGGCTGGGGCAGGATTAGTGTGAGTTTGAGGCCTGCTTGGGCTACAGAGTGAGCTCAATTTAGAGTGAATTCAGCTTAAACTACATAGTGAGATCGTGTCTCACAAACAAGCAAACATAAATGAAAATGGTTATTTCTCTGAGTCTCAGGAGCTAATGTGCTGTGGGACTTGTGATGTAAAATGTGTGTGTGACCGTGTGTGCATGTGGTATTGCATGGGATTTGACCCCAGGGCCTTGCTGTGAGCTGTATCCCCAACTCTTGTTTTCATTTTTGATTTTGAGGCAGGTGCTCACCAAGTGCTGGCTAAGTTGTCTGGGTTGGGCTTCAAATTGCAATCCTCCTGTCTCAGCCTCCCAGAGTGCTGGGATTACAGGCCTGCACCACCAGGCCTGGCCTTATGTACATAACCCTACCCTTCCACGCCCAGGGTGGTACCGCACTACTAACTACACTGCAGCCCAGGCAGCCCGTCAGAGCTAGCAGGCCTGCAGTGGGTCAGATGGGACCCCAGGCTGCTGCCTCAGTGGGAATCTGGGTCCCCCGGAGTGGGTAGGTAGCATGAAGCAGAGGCAGGGGCGCAGGGTACTGGCCTTTCATCAACGTGGTATGGGTGTGTCCAACCTATAGCCCATTAAGGTTGGTTTTTTTTTTTTTGGTTTTGCCTTTCACTTTTTAAAATGTTATAATAAAAAAAAACTTTAAAGAAAGTTTTAGCATTTATATACAGACTACATATATATGCATGTACATATTTATACAGGCCCAAGATATAATAGCTCCTCTTAGAAAAACAAGGGTAGAAAACCCAGCAGTCTGCTTTTCTGAAAAGTCGTGGCTGTCTATGTACCCTGGCAGTGCTGGCCGAAACCCACAGCTTGCGGGGAGGATGCCGGCCTGGCAGGGTGGCAAGTGTGGGCCACAGCCTTGAAGGAGTAAAGGATGTGCAAGTCTCCCTGGCAGTTGTGATCCGGGGAGCTCAGAGAAAAGCAGCCGCTCTTTGGAGAGCTTAGCGGGATCTCAGAGCTGCGGCTTCTTCCTCCCCAGGGGCCTGAGTCTCAGGGTAAATCCCAGGGCAGCCCTTTGGCCAGGCAGCCCTGTGCGCGGTGAACGCCAGGGAATGGAAGGGCCAGTCGCTGCCAGGTGCGGGCCCTCAGAGCGAGCCTTCCACGTGGCGGCGGGAGGGGCAGGGCTGAGATCAGGCCAGCTGGCTAACGCATATTCGTGCATGGTACACTCTGTGGGGCGTAAGGGTCAGCTGGGGCGGGTGGGGAGGCCGAGGCTGCCACCGTGAGCAGCAGTATTCTCTCCTGGCTGGCTGGGAGACAAGGGTGCTGATCCTAACAAGGGAAACGTGGTTCCACTGCCTAAAAAGGTCAATCAGCCAACTTTTCATTCACTCCTCCAGTTTTTTTGTTTTTTGTTTTTGTTTTTGTTTTTTCTGATGAGGAAACTATGGCACAGAATAGAAATGACGGGTTGTCACCCAGAGGTGCGGTTTCTGGATGGTCCACTTGGCCTCCCCTTGCCATATGCCTGGCACTGTGCCAGGCCAATGATGGGAGAAAAGAGAAAACAAGGATCATGCCGAGACAAGCCTAAGGGCTCTGGACTGGTCTCCCCACTTCAGTGTCGGCCAGGAACTCGTTCATCCCCCACTAGGGGCCGGACTGGAGGTTTGCTTGGCTTTAGTTTGTCTTGTTTTCATACTGAGAACCTAGTTCAGAGGCTTTGCCCTGAGATCCAGGCCCAGTTTTGTGTTATTTTTGTTTTGTTTCGTTTTGGTTTTTTTGTTAGTTCTGATTTTGACACAGGGTCTCACTAAGTTGCTAAATTGCCCAGGGTGGGCCAAACTTGCCTCCTGCCTCAGCCTTAGAATGCCTTTTTAAAACTGTAACTCAGATCGGGCCACATCTGTTCCCGAGCCCTGCTGGTGGCTTCCTGTCCCACGGGCTCCTTGTCCCCGTGCACGTGCCTGGCATGTGTTCCGCTCTACTTGCTGATCGCGGCTCACAGTGGCTGCTCCTGCTTCTCCAGGGTCTTGCCACTCCTGCTCACCCAGGAGAGGAGGGCCCTGCCGCCTCGGGCTGTGTCCCAGGGGTGACTGCCTGAGGCTCCAGTGACTAATTAGACCCTCAAAACCCAAGACTGTTTACAGAGTGGGTGAGTAAAACCCTATTCTACACCATCTCTAAGAGGTGCCCAAGGATCCACCTCCTGGTCCTCCTGCTGCTGCACAGTCCCCAGTATGGCTGATGTGTGTCATCAGCCAGATGGAATGTCACAGAAGTGGGACTTCTGAGCCCAGGTCAAGGGACACTGCTACCTTCACCTTGTGCCATAGAGTCACTGGCTCTGGGGGAAGCCAGCAGCCACGTCAGAAGGATGCTCAAGCAGCCAGGTCCGGAGGCCCCCACCAACAGCCTCAGGGAGCCATCCGAAGGCAGGTGTTCCAGCCCCATGCACCTGCCGGGGTCGCAGCCACAGCTAGCCTTTTGGTGACAATCTCATGAGGGATTGTGAGCCAGAAGGTGTTTCTGAATTCCTGCATCAGAAACTGTGAAGTGATATATGTGTATTGTAATATATACATATACATATATATATATATATATATATATATATATATATATATGTATATATATGTATATATATATATATACACACACACACACACAGTTTGGTGCTAGTAATAGAACTCAGGGCCTCTACACTATGCTACATCTCCAGCCCATTTTTGTTTTATATTTTCACGCAAAGTCTCTCTAAGTTGCCCAGGCTTAATTTGCTGGGCTCAAATTCTCAATCTTCCTGCCTCAGCCTCTCCTAGTACTAGAATTATAAACCTGCATCACCAGGCCCAGCTAATAAATTTTGTCTTAAAGCGCAAAATTGTGGGCTAATTTGTTATGCAGTCATGCATAACATATACTTTTCTTTTAAAAGATGGAATTGTAGGGGGCTGGAGGAATGGCTCAGTGGTTAAAGCACTTGCCTTGGAAAACCAGGACCTGAGTTCAGTTCCCCAGCACCACATAAATCATGAGTAGGCATAGTAAGGCTATGCCTATAATCCCAGCACTCACGAGGCTGAGGCAGGATTGCTGCAAGTCTAAGGCCAGCCTTGGCTACATAGTAAGTTCAAGACTAGCCTGGGATACATAGCAAGTCCCTCTCAAAAAAAGGCGGGGGCGGAGGGGAGCGCATCTTTCAGGTCTTATGTCAGGAGCTAGACAAGGGAAGAAAAACTCCTAACAGGCCTAGCAGTAACCCCCATCCCCATAACATCCAGGACCACTAAAGTAACTGTTTTACCCCTTTTACTACATGACTCAGGACCCTGCAGTACAGCTACATGATTCAGGCCCAGGCAACCCTTGCAGCCTCTGGGATCCACCTCCCACCCACCCCCCAACACACACAAAACGCAGAAACTCTTCAGGGCCACTCTCATGTTGTAGCCTTCAAGGCCATTTCCCCTAGAGAGCAGAGAAGACTCCCTTGGCCCAGGCGCTGTGCTGCGCTGTGCTGTCCGGCACAGTCAGGTAGCTTGTGCTGTCCGTTAGCAAACTCACTCGGGCTGACACTTAGTGTCCTGGGAATCATTAGGCTCCGAACTCGAGATCTGACGGGATCACAATACACACACTTTCAGAAGCCAACTTTCTCTGCTTTACACATTGTGTTGCAAACATTGCCAGGTCAGTAATCCACAGACATAATCATTTTAAATGGACATTCAGAATTTCAGTGAACCAGCGTGTTATTTTTAACCTCTTCTGTCTCAGACTTTCCACTACTGAGCAAGGTTGTGACAGTTGTTCTTTGTGGATGACTCCTTGTGACATGCTTGCTCTTCTTAGGACAAGTGCTTAGGATATATTTGGGGTTCCCTATTTCCATACCAACCTCTCTAAAAATCGTGTAAGGACTCTTCCCTGCAGGATTGGAGAGCACCTGTTTAGTGAGCAAACTTCAAAATTATACACTATTTTGCCCATCTGATAAACTTGAAAATGGTCTTTGAATATTTGAAGGAACATGTCTTTGATTTTAATTATAGCTGTGCCGAGGCTTGGAGAGGGAAAGTCTGAGAGATGGAGAATTCTGCCCCCGCATTCTGCTAAGTAGCCCAGCAACTTACCCAAACCTACTCCTGAAGGAATGTCCCAGTGCCTCTGTGCCTCTGGTTCTAGGCCATGCCCTTATTATTTTATTTTATTTTATTTTATTTTTCAACCCTGGGCATTGAATCCAGGGTCTTCATTCTGAGCTACATCCCCAATCCCTCCTCCTTTTTCATTAGGTATTTCGAGACACGATCTCACCAAGTTGCTAAGTTGCCCAGGCTGGGCTCAGAATGGCAATCTTCCTGCCTCAGCCTTCCAAAGGGCTGGGGTTACAGACCTGTACCATCAGGCCCTGGGCTCATATTCTTCTTTCTCTCTCCCAGCAGCATGGTCAAAGTAGAAACTGAGAGGTCTCTTCCTGAGGCAGACTAAGCACTTTTTTGTCCCTTCACATCAAGATTCTAGCATCACCAAGCAACCCTGGAAAACAGATTGGTCAAGATCACAGGGTCACCAGGGTCTGTGGTGGGACCACACCTTTGTCTTCAGACCCTGCTCAAATCTCCTCCAACCCTGAGCTCAGGAACACTGGAGCTCTGAACACTACTGTCTCTGTGGATACATTCCACCATAACAAAATATTTTTTAAAAATACTATTTTGTGATTGCACTGGTACAAAGAAAAATAATTAGGATGGATTCACTAGTTGATTCATTATTACTACACCCTTCCTTTTCTGATTTGGGGAAACATCAAAAGTGAAACATCTCCCTGGCCCCTCATAGTCCCAGGGCCCCAGGAATGGGGTCTCCCAGGCTTCATGAGCCAGGGGCCCGCCTGGATGCCACATCAAACGCACATCTCTGCACCTGTTTTTCAAAGTGCTTCCCAGACAGGGAGGGAGACTAGATTATTAGGAAGAAAAATAGATGGAGCTGATTAATAATATAAAACACCCTCCAGCCCTATTCTGTTCCAGCTGGGAAACACACAGAAGCTACCTCTGATCTCTCTGAAGGGGACAGGAGGCTCGAGCTCAGCCTCCCCTGGGTGTCTGACTCCCCCCACCCCAAAGTTCCCCCTCGGCTCCTGGGTCCCCAGCTCCCATCCCATCCTGTTGAAACCAGTTTCAGGGTCTTTCGGGCTCACAAACATGTGTCTGGTGCCAGGGCAGAGCTCTCTTCTCCTGCCTCGTGAGGACACATGAAAGACTCTTCTGGTGAAGATCAAGAGGCTGTGCGTTTTGACTGGGGACAGCTCCCGTTCAAAAATGACGCCGGGAGACTGCATTCAATTAAGAGGCTAAGGAACTCTTTCCGTGGGGGCCTTTGAAGATGCCAGTAATGGCGTCTGTGATTCTGCCGCAGGTAATTGCGAAAAGCATGGCCAGCTGTGCTGCCTGAGGGCGCAGCGGCTACAGCAGAGGTGGCATATGTGGGCCACACAGGCCGCCAGTCCCCAGCCCCTACGGCAGCAGACAGAGTATGGTTCCGTCATGCCCTACGTCTGCCTAGGGATCTTTTGGCTTTCATGGCCTTCATCTGACATAACAATATATTGAAAATTATATTTTATGGTTGCACTGGTAGAAAGACAACTCAAGCCAACCTCAGAATTCTTCCTGAGTCTAACAGTGGCTGTCTCCAGTGGCCCCATGATCCCCCCTGTTTTAGTTACTTTTTTTTTTTTTTTTTTTTAGCTAGGAAACAATACTGAAACTCCCAACCTAAGGGAGGAAAGGCTTAGTCTAGCTCACAATTTTGGAAGTTCTCAGTCCTTTCATGGGTGGCTGGCAATAGTGGAAAAATGGCAGAGGCCTTGATGTGGAAAAGCTGTCCCATTATGGTAGGACAGTAAGTCGAGTTTCAGGAAGGGTGGAGCTAACATATATACTTCCAGGTCATGTCCCAGTGACCCACACCTTCCAACCATAGCTCACCTCTTAACAGCATAGGAAGTCAATGAATTTACTCCTGTGGCCTTCCAAACATGAGGCTTTGCGGGGACATTCCAGATTCAAGCTCCAATACTCCTAAGCTGGTATTTGAGAATTATCAGCCACCACAGAGCTCAACCATTTGCTTCAGACAGGGTCTCACTCTGCAGCCCAGGCTGGTCCTGAACTCACTATGGAGCCCAGGCTGGCCTTGGATTCACAGGAATCCTCCTAACTTTTTTTTTTTTTTAATTTTTGATTTTGAGACAGGGTCTTGATAAGTTACCCAGGTTGGGCTCAAATTTACAATCTTCCTGCCTCAGCCTCCTCAAGTGCTGAGATTACGGGTCTGCCACAGGGATTGTCTTCTTTTTCTTTTCTTTCTTTCTTTTTCTTTTTTTTTTTTTTGAGACAGGGTTTCACTCTGTAGTCCAAACTGCCCCTGAGCTCACTATGCAGTCCTGGCTGGTCTCAAACTCACAGCAATCCTCCTGACTCAGCTTTCCAAGTGCTCAGATTACAGACGTGCACCACCACACCTGGTTTATGTGGCGCTGGGGAATTGAACTCAGGGCCTTGCATTTGCTAGGAAAGCACTATAACCACTGTGCTATTATTCCTGCAGCTCTCGACTTCTTCTTGTGACTTTAAAAAGGTGTGTTTGTAAGAAATCTAAATCACATCACACATTTTGAACTCTGGGAATAATAATCACATACAAATGTGCATATACATAAAGCATTGTCTCTTTTACAAAGGCAGAAAGCAAGGCTGGGAGAGTTGAAATATTTAAGCCTGGGCGTAACAAGTAGCCAATAATAGGTAGAGCTGGCACTGAATCTCAGTGGATTAACCAGAGCCCAGGGTGCGGCTCAGTGGAGGTGTGAATACTAGCAGGGATTAAACCCCTAGATTGATTCTGAAATTGCTTGCCACGCAGAGCTGGGGCGCATCCGCTATGCTGTACCACATGGGCCTGCTTGGGAAGGCTGAGACCTCACGTCCTTCCAGAAAAGGCTCCAGGCGCTGGGTGAAGCCTGAATAGAAAAGGAAGGCGGGTTTGGGAGCCCACGCGTGCTGCTCCAGGGGCTGTTTCCTTCCTGCAGAAGTGCTCGGCTGCCTGCCTGTTGGCTGCAGGAGACCCTGGTGGTGCCTGGGTGAGGGCAGTCTCCATGGGGACTCATCAATTCTTAACCCTAAGGACCCAGCATCTCAGAGAAGTCTACCCCTTCTGATGGGCCACTGGCCACCACACAGGGAAGCCTTTATGCCTGTAAGTCATGTGCTGGAAGGGAGTTGGAATGATTAGGGGGAAAGGTGAGCAAAGACTGCCCCAGCTACCATGTGAAAAGTGGGGTAACGCCCCATCATGGAAGGCCAGCCCCTGCAGGACCAAGGTCAACAGGTGAGTGAAATTGAGGGGAAGCCTGGACTTGCCTCCATGCCCCTCCCCTGTGCCAGCGCCTCATCGGCTTGGTCCATGCCTTCGGAACACACAGATCCCTGTCGCTGTCCGCCGTCCTATGGGAAGTGAAGTCGGGGGAGAGCTCTTTTCACTCGGTAGACATGTCGTATGTTCCAGTCACAGGACATGGGTCATTCTGTCTCTGGCCCTGGGAATTGGTGCACAGACTGAACTTTATAGCAGAGTAAAGGAAAAGCGAAGAGAAGTCGCTTGCCCAGGGCCACACAGCAAGGCAGAGGGCCACACTCCTGCTCTACAGGAGACAGGATCTTCCTTCCCTTGTCCCTGTTAGGGACCTCCCTGCAGCCTCTCCAGCCGAGCCATAGGTCACAACTGTGATATGGATGGGCTCCCCCTCACCCCAGGAAACTGCTCTTCTGTGGGGTCACCAAGAAATTAGGGTCACTTGCAAGGCTTTTTAAATAGATACACCTCTCTCAGGTGCCAAAGCGGGGGGCCAGAACTCTCTCTCTCTCTCTCTCTCTCTCTCTCTCTCTCTCTCTTTTCTTTTAGTACTAGGAATTGAACCCAGGGCCTTCATACTGAGCTATAACCCAGGCCTTTTTTAATTTTTTATTTTGAGATAGGCTCTTGATAAGTTGCCAATCTGGGTTCAAATTTGCTATCCTCCTGCCTCAGCCTCCTAGAGTGCTGGGTTGACAGGCCTGCACCATGAGACCTGGCTGAACTTGCATTTCTAACATGCTATGTGCTGCTGTGGACCAGGGCCGAAAGGTGAGTAGGGACCGCACTTCGAGAGCCACTGCTACAAACCATCAGCTCACAGGACAGAGTTTCAGGATGATAGCAGGAAAACACTGTGGCACCAGGGATTTCTGCAGAGGTCCTGGATCACACCACGTGGGCAGCTGCGTGGGCTCAGTACTCCGGTGCTCCTTAAGGTGAGCCACAGGTGGGGGCCTCTGCCTCGATCTGGGGAGGCAGGAACCATGGCACCCATGTCTCCAGCGCTGGTCCTGCGTGTCAGGAGGGAACAGCCAGGCACAGGGACAAGAAAGGAAACTCTGGGACAGCAGCTGTGGAGCAGCCCCTCAGCCAGCTGAGCCATTCACTAGCTGGAGCCCTGTTTGCCCATGGGGTCGCCTCTGACGCGGGCTGACAGGCCGCAGCAGATGTGGCCCGGGCATGGCAGCTGCCCCCACCCACCCAGTCATCCACACAAAGCAGTCAGGGCTCAAGGCAGAGTGACACTCGCATTGGGGCACAGAGGGGTGCTGTCACCCTGTCTGTCCCACACAGAGCACTTCCTCCTCACCGGCCATCCCAGAAACATGTGCCTGAATGGGAGGCGTGGGTCCAAGGCAGGTGTGAGAAAGTCAGGTAATGAAGACTGGAACTGAATGCCCACGCAGCCTAAGGTACCAGCCTCCATGAGAACAGGGGCAAATGCATCTGGCTGTTCTGAGCTGTGGCTCCTAGTTAGGGCCTATCAAGGATTTACCTCTGAGGGATTGGAAGAAGCCAGGAACAGCGGGGCGGGCCTATATTCAGGGTATTCTGGGAGGCTGAGGCAGTGTGATATCAAGTTTGGCCTTAGCTGGGCAAGGTCTTGCCTCCAAATAAAAAAATAGTTGAAAGGATTGGGGACATGAGAGTGTAATTCAGTGCAAATACCTTAGCTTCACTCTTTACTACAGGAAAGAGAGAGAAAAAGAGAGAGAGAGAGAGAGAGAGAGAGAGAGAGAGAGAGAGAGAACACTTTGGTAAGCAGTAATGATAATAATTGGCATTTCTGACTTACTAGACCAAACATAGTTCCTTCACTCCTCGCACCAAATTCAAGAGGCATATGTATTATTCTACTTTTAATGATGAGGAAGTAGAGGCCCAGACAAGCCCTCAACCAATAACTGTCAGAAGTAGGACTCGAACCCAGATTCCAAAGCTCTTCCCATGGAACAGTGTAGCCTTCGTTGAGCATAAGGTAGTTTTGAAGTGGCCAAGGGAAATTTGGTGTTTGAATACTGGGAGTTGGACCCAAGGCCTACGCACTGAGTTACAGCCCATGTCTTTTACATTTTTAAAACAGGGTCTCCCCAAGGTGCCCAGCGTTTGATCTTTCTGCCTTAGCCGCCCAAGTGCTGGATTACAGGCGTGTGCCCCATGCCCGGCAGGTAGAGATTTCATGTGTTTACTTATCAGTAGTAGGTGCCTTTGCACTGAGCTGCATTTTTTTTTTTTTTTTTTTTTTTTTTTTTGATACAGATTCTCTTTCTGTAGCCCTGGGCGGTCCTGAGTTCATTATGGAGCCCAGGCTGGCCTCAAACTCACAGCAATGCCCCTGAGCTACCTTTTTGATTTTTAAAACACGGTCTCACTGAGTCACTAAGTTGACCTGTCTGGGCTTGAACTTGGGATCTTCCTGCCTCAGCCATTTAACCTAAAATTCAAGAGCAACAAAAGGAAGCCAGATAAGAGTCAAGCCAGGTTGCGTGGAAGCATCTGTCTCTTCCGTCGCGTGTCCTCTTTGGTCACTCCCGTCGGGACCCACAGAAGGCAGCCTGCCCACCTTGCGCAGCTGTCCTCCAATCCCACAGTCCCCTTCAGCAATGCTCCGTTTCTCTGCAGAGCGACGCCATTTTCTACTCTCAAGCAAGACAGAGCAAGGTGGGAGGGACGGTCCCCGGATTGGGAGGGCTCCCTGTCCTTAAATGGGGTGTGCTAAGGTGTGGGGTGGCCTTCTCCCATTTCTCTCTGGCCTCCTTGTGATGGGGTCTGTTAGGAGTGCTGTGGATGCCAGGCAGGAGGGGGACACTAGGCAGAGGGGCCTGAGAGCTGAGGCGGCACCTGGCGCCCCGCACCTGGAACTCAGGTGAGCCCCCTGAGGAGATGTGGCTGCTTACACTTAAGTCCCCTCAACATAGCTATGCTGAGTTACTTCTGTAAGATCTGCCATTGATGGACGACCTGCAGTGTGCTGGCACCGTGCTGGGCCACTTATGTGGCCTCTTTACCTGTCAGGAAATATAGGCAAGGATGGTGCCTTCACTTTACACCGGGGGAAACTGAGGCACAGAGGGGTCAAGTCCTTTACTGAGGCGCCCAGCACACACGGAGCCAGAACTTCAGTCCAGGTGAGGGGCTGGGGGGAAACTAGGTCTAGCCCAGTGTACCCCAAGGGGTATGTGGAATGGCGGGAGGGAGCTCAGAGGCTAACGTGGCCTAAAACCCACCTAGACCCATGTTCTCAGAGTCGGTGCCCCACGGACAGATTTGCAGTCACCTTGAAGGTGGGAGGGCAGGTCGTCTCCACCCTAGTTGTCAAGTCAGCCAGTGAGGACCGTGGCATGGCGGTCACCAGATCCGTGCATTTCATTATCACGTGCCAGGAGAAGCACCTGATGCCCACGTGTCCTGGCGGGTTGGAAGGACCAAGGGAGGGCAGTCAGGGCGATCCCACGGCATAGGCGAGAGGAGTGGGTGGCCCGGGACACAGGACTTCACAACAACGGTCAGCAGGGTCATGGGAAGGTGGGTTTGCAAGGCCCCACCTGTGCTCCAGCCTGACTTCATTTTCCAGCTGTGTCTCCTCACTTTCCTGGCCTCAAGTCTTCTCATCCCTTAAGTGGGGATGACCTTTCTTCGTGGGCTGCGACTGTGATGTACTGAGCACCGCTCCCGGCACATTCAGGAGCCTGCTCGTGGAGAGAGGAGGGGCGTTGACTTCCGGGAACTCGGGAAGGAAACCACACCTTGGGGGCCAGTGACACTGTTCCTGCCCTCAGCAGTGACGAACGAGGCAGTTGGCTATCGGGGCCACATCCCTGGGACTCTGAGAGGGGAAACTCAAGAATTCATGGCGAGACTCCTCTGATACAGGAGAGATTGGCTGCGAGGCTGCTGAGGGGCGGAGGGTCCCTAACATCTCACTGTGACCGACTTCCTGTAGGTCCTCATGGAGGACCGGGAAGAAACTACACCCATTCTTAGGCCTTTGCAGCTGCTCCAGCCCTTCCCAGTGGCCCCTGGCAGCGGCAGCAGCTCCTGGGTGGCAGTGGGGTCACCTTAATAGCCAGGGATGGGGTTCAGAACCACAGCCGACATAACACAGCTTACAGCACAAGCAAGGGTCACACTCCCATCCCACCCACCTCGCCCGGCTCTGACGCACAGTCTGCCCAATCTCACTGCCTCTGAGGTGCCCACCCAAGGCCACCCCGTGGGCACAGGAGACAGACGGCTTAGAAATGGCTTCCCTCATGAAGCAAGACCACGCGCAGGAAGCAGGGGCCACAAGGCATGTCCTGTCTCGAAGAACGAGCTGGTCTGGTGCACACACAGAGGAGAATCACGGGGCGTGTTATGAAGGATCAAAGGCAATGTCCCCGGCACTGAGCTCTTGAGCTGTTTGAAGTTGACAGATCTCTGGAGCCTGGGGTGCACAGGCAGAGCCTGGCGCTGATGGGAGTGTAGCCAGGCGCTGGGGAAGAAGAGCTTGCCTAAGAGAGAAATGGAAGGGGTTTCCCATCCGAGAGAGGCTGGCAGGAGCGGAGCGTGAGGGCTAAGAGCACAGCGCATGTTTGGGGACAGGTGGCAGCTGCTGGCGAAGGCTGCCCTTGATGTGAGGCTTTAGGCTGCACTGCCTGGGCAGTGGGGAGCCATGGCAGGCTCTGGGAAGAGGGAGTGGCTTGTGGCCGAAGTGTGCAGACAGCTTGCAGAAAGAGGCAAGGCTGGACCCATGCAACCGAGAGCGGCGTCCAGGACCCGGCCCCTTGAGTGGACGCTGGGACAGGGAGGAGGGGAGAGCGGCCAGGCTCAGCTGGAAGGGGACTTGAGCCGGTCACAGGGCTGAGGGGGCTCAGGAGGAGGGTGGAGTCCGAGAGACTTGCATCCGGTATCCGAGCCCCTGAATAAAGATATCAAAAAATCATGCAAGAGTAAAGCTTGGTAGTGCAGGCCTGTAATCCTAGCACTCTGGGAGGCTGAAGCAGGAGGATCACAAGCTCCAGTCCAGACTGGGCAATTTTGCAACCTAGCAAAACATTGCCTCAAAAACAAATAAACAACAATAACAACAACACACGCACACACACACCACCCCCCACCTCCCACCCCTGGCTGAGGATTTGGCTCAGTGTGAAGGCCCTGTTCACCTGTACAGAATATCCCCAGCTTCCCAGAGGGGCCTGGTGGCACAGACCTATAATCCTAGCACTTTGGGAGGCTGGAGCAAGACAAGGTCAAGTTTGAGCCCAGCGTGGGTGACTTAGCAAGACTCTATCTCAAATAAACAATTTTTAAAAAATGGGCTGGAGGTGTAGCGCAGAGAGAAGGCCTGGGATTCAGTTTCCAGGATTGAAAAACCAAGCAAAATAAACCAACACCAAGGATGGAATGCCATGGGGGACGGGCGGAGTCCTCGAAGGCCAGAGGTGTGGGGTGAAAACCACTGCATATGGGAAGGGGGAGGAAGTCTGGGCAGTGACGTGGTCTTGAGACAGTGGCATTAAGATGTCCAGTGAGAGAATCTCAGCCCAAACCCATTCCTGTCGCCACGTCCCGGATCTCCCTCCCTACCTTCAGCCCACGTGGACACCCAGGCACAGCCCGCAATGGCCTCCCCGTCCCCACTGTCCTCATCCACGTCACCACCTCATCCCCAGGGTCCCCACTGAAGCACCCACATCCTAGGGGTGCGGCTGCACTCAGCCGCCATCAAACAATAAAGAGGTTAATTACATAGAGTTTTAGTTTGTTAAAAAATCTGTGCAAAAAGAAATGTTCAAAGATGCAGACCAATTGAAAGCTACTGTGGTCACCGCGTTGAGTTTCAAGTGACATTCACACCATGGTTCATTTTTCCCATGTCATTCTCTGTATCCTGTAATTCATTGACAGGGACAGATTATTAAAATGAATAATATCAGTGCACTGTGATCACTTAGGGAGACAACATGTCAACGTGATCACCACACGAACGAACGCTTGTTACCAACATCCTCACGGCGTGCTGAGTGAGCAGGGGGTGCTGGGTCAGCGGTGCTAACCCCAACATGCTCTAGGGGGACTCTAAGGACCCGCAGCTGCTGGGGCCTGCCCAGCAGGGCCTGGGTAGGTCCTTGGGCCACCAAGAGACTAGGTCACACATGCACATTGTTCATCGGTCACCTGTCACCATATGTGTATCTTTTTTTTAAGTAAAAAAATAAAAACAATATCCCTCCCTCCTTCCCATATTTCTGGGGTTTGGGATCCAGAAATCTGGGTAGATTATGGGGTAGGCGAGTGTAGGGACAAAGAGGACTCTGTATGAGGTGTGAGGAGGAAGGTTCACAGTCTGGGCAGGGCTGTAGTTAAAATACACAGACACACACATACACACACACACACGCACGCACGCACGCACGCACACACACACAGTATGATCAAAGATACAGTGATGTTAACCTTTTAAAAATGTATTACTGTAAAAGACCTACCGCCCTTAGTTCTGTCCAAAAATCCACCCCCCTCACTGCAAACACACCTATCTCAGGGTTCTTGTCACTCCGGAAGTCCTCTTGCATGAGTGTCTTTAGTGGCACTGTTGCAACTGCCTCGGTGTTTTGAATTGATTCACAAAGTTTCCTGTTCGTGGTTATTTTGGCTTTGGGGAAGAACCGTGAGCTGCACGGTACCAATTCCGGTGAACACAATGGACAGGGACATAGCTTTCCCTGGCAAGAAGTCGCTATCCACGCTTGGAGCCAGCTCAGGATGTTGTATACGAGAGTGAGGCCGAGGAAGGGGCAAGGGTCTTGCCAAGTCCCTATGTTGTTATCCAGGCTGGTTCAACCTTGTGATCTCAGGGTGCTGGGGTTACAGGCCTGCACCAGCGAGACTGGCAATTTTTAAAAAGTTTTTAATGGCACTGGGACTAAACTGAGGGGTGCTCTACCACTGAGCTACATCCCTAACCCCCTCCCCCTTTTTAAAAAAACTTTTGAGATAGGTTCTCACTAAGCTGTGCCAGCAGAACTTGAACTTGCAGTCCTCCTGCCTCAGCTTCCCAAGCGCTGAGATTACAACGGCACGTGTCTTGGGAAAATCCTTCACTGTCCCTAGGAAGCTGTGGCATGTCCAGTTCTTCACCACCACAGCGGACGGTTCCTGTTTCTGAATTTTCTTCCCAAACACAAGGCCAGCCAGAAGCAACTCCTCAAACTGGATGATGGCCTATCTGAGCGGCATGGCCTTGCCCACTTCCGGCTCCCATCTCTGCTTGCCGAAAGATGAGAAAAGGGGGCTGGAGACAGAGTCTAGGGGTTAAAGCACTTACCTGGCAAGCACTAGGCCCTGAGTCCAATTCGCCAGCACCACGCACTATCTGGGTATAGTGGCGCTCATGCCTGTAATCCCAGCACTCAGGATGACCAAGAGTTCGAGGTCGGGCCAGCCTGGATTATAGAGGGAAACCTTGTTTCAAAAAAATGTGTTGGCATGTAATCATGAACTCTTTTCTCTAGGCCCACAGAGTGTGGGATGGAGAGGGCCGTGAGAGTCTTGTCCATCCAGGAAGCTGGGATGGTTCTGCAGGTGGCCAGTGGGCCCAGGTGCCAGCACAGGCGGGAGCTCTCAGTGCGAACAGAGCCAGACAAGGACAAGAGTGTCACTTGTGGTTTAATAGCCACAGATCATAAATCCTCAAAACTATGTTCTGGAGTAAAAGAGAGACAGAAATCTGCCTATATTACTGGAGTTTCAATTGGTGCAACAAATTTAGATATCATTAAAATATGTATATCCTTTCATTACTCATAGAAACAGAGCCTAAAAATAGCTTCACAAATGGGTTCCACGTCTGTGGCTAAGACCATACCATGGCTCTCTTAGAAATGCGGTAAAACTGGAAACACTCTAAGAATCCATCAACAAGCACATTTTTGCATCATCTATAAAGTAGGATACTATGTGTCACACGAAAGCTTAGCTGTGTCACTTTGTAACAGCCACCAAAGCAAATACTGCAGATGAGGTGGGTGGCTTTCCTGTCGTGAATTCATTTCTTCACAGTTCTGGAGATCAGGAGTTCAAGGTGTGGGCAGGGCCAGCTTGTCCTTTGCCTCTCTCCTGGGCCCGCTGATGGTGGCATCCTCTACGTGCTCACATGGCTGTCTCTCCCTGCACACGTCAGATGCCTCCGTCTCCTTTTCTCATGAGGACACCAGCTGTACTGGATTAGCCTCCACTCCCATCACCCCATATTTACATCATTATACTGGTAAAGGCCTAATGTCCAAAAAGACAACGGGAATTAGGGCACTGCCTTTGTCACTTTTTTTAGTACTGGGACACAAGACCAGACACTTACGACTTAAGGAAGGGAAGTTTAATTTAGATCACAGTGTCAGGAGGTCTCAGCCCATCCACAGGTGCTGGCAATGGCGGGAAGGGTCTGGTGGAGAACAGCCACTCAGGGTATCGCTAGAGGAAGGATCAGGCCTGGGTAAAACCAGACCCCACACCCTGGGTGACCCACGCCACCCTGGGTGACTCACCATGCCCTGGGTGACCCACTACACCCTCAGCCATCCACCCCTTCCCCAGGCCCCACGACATAGCAGCTGCAACCCATAGATGTTCCACAGTATTCAGAGACATAAGGCTTTTGGGGTGACACATGGGTGCTGCGTAACCAAATAAACAAATACGTAAATAAATAATGCTTGTGCTGTTCATTTGCATCTTGAAAAGCAGCAACCATGCAATTAATTTGTAATTTAATTATTTTACAGATATGATGAGAAGAAAGGAAGGCGCTCCTGCTTCCTGGAAGGGGCCACCGGCAGTCCACGGTCCAGTGTGCCCATCACCACGACTACCATCGCTGTGTCCAGTGCCTCCGGGTGCCAGGCTCTGTGCTGTCAACCTCAGCCGACTCCAGCGTCTCTCTGTAAGCCACAGACACATGAGTCCACTTCACAAATAAAGGGAGCACCTGGATCAAAGGCAGCTAGCCTGGGCAACCAGGGGCCATGCACTGGGTTGCGGGCATGGCCGAGGCTAAGTCTTTCCCTTTGTAGGAAAGTCCCTCAAGGTACCTACTGCTGCACTGGTTGATGAGAAGGACTGGTGACACTTCCTTTCAGAAGGGGTGTCCCCTCTTTGGCTAATGACAGCTGCACCAGGAAATGATCATGATGAGTTCTCCAACTGGCACTCATGGGTGCCCACGACAGCCTGGCTCTGCTATCAGTCTCCGTTTCTCCTCAGGGACTCCTCCCGATAGCCCCTTTTACGGATGTTAATACCCAGGCACAAACACAGGGAGGGACCACAGGGACCCGGTCTGCTGGCCTCATGCGAGGTCCCAGGGCTCTCAGTCATCATAGCAGGGAGGCGGGAAGAGCAGAAATAATACTAATTCTTTGATAATCAAATGGGCTGAGTTAAGAGAGGCAGACCAGACAGCAGTGGGAGCATGTGTATCATTCTGTGAGCTAATACACATCGCAGGGGCAGACAGTGCCCGGCACTGGCCACCGGACAAGCCAGAGCTCAGTCTCAGGCTCTCGGCAACAGGCCAGCAGCCTAGGATGGACTCTGGGCAGGGCCACACTGAGCCTTGGGCTGCCGGGCACGGGTCTCCATCCAGGAGGACGCTGAGACCCAGAGCCAAACACACACACAGCTCAAGAGGGAACCAGAGCAGGGATTCCAGACCAGAGCTGAGAGTCGGGGGTGAAGATTGCAGGGGGCTTTTCTGGTCACACTGGCTGCAGAGTGACGAGAAGGAGGCTGGGAGGTTCCACACACAGGGGGTTCCCTTTGCTCTGAAACCCCGGGGGATCATCAATGACTTTGGACCACTGGTAACACTCCGGGTACCCTAGAGCTGCACGTCTCTAAGCCAACATTTTCATTCGTATCCTTAGCAAGACTGCTCAATACTCATTAGGGCTGGAGCTCAGCTGGTGATTTTGTGGGAGGCATGAGTGAGGGTTGAAGCTGGGCACAAAAGCTGGAGAGAAACAGCTGACAGCTCTCCAAGACAGCTGGGGACCCACAGGGCTGAGAGCAAAGCCATGCTGTGAGGACTATGAGATGACTGCAGAGCTCAGACTGGATCAAACTTTGCCTGAAGGAGTTACACTCTCACTTGGCTCAAGTTCCAGATCAATATAATGCACAAAACGAGACAGCCGCTGGCAGAGCTAGTCTGTACTCCTAGAAGGCAGAGGCAGGCAAGGTCACGGGTCGCACTGCCCTGGGACTCTCTCAGGGGACCGAGGCCAGCTGAGGAACAGCAGCTGTGGTTGTCACCAGCTGGGTCCAGGCTCATTTTGTATAGCCACCAGGAAAATTATAAAAATCCAAAAATAGAAGAAAAAGAGTCTGAGCAAAATTCAAAGGTTTTTTTTTTTCCCCCCAAATAAAAATCTAGATTTTCGGTAGCTACTGGCAAGTTCAGAGGCTCAGGTGTGGCCCTTTTGCAGCTTGACATGACCCGATCTAAGAAGTGTCTGCTTCCCTGGGTTGGTCGCTGTCACGGGACTTCCCATTCCCTGGTGTCCCCCGGGCGAGGCTGAGGGCTATGGGGTCTTTTACCATGGGATTTGCAGAGAAAAACATCTCTGCACCCATGTGCCTGCAGAAAGGGGGCGAGGGGAATGAAGGCCGTGTGATTCTCCTGGGCCCAGCCTGGGCTTGTTCTTTTTTTGTTTTTCTTTCTTTCTTTTTTTTTTTTTTTTTTGAGACAGGGTCTCTCTCTGTAGCCCAGACTGATCCTGAACTCACTACGGAGCCCAGGCTGGCCTTGTTCTTAATTGGCATTGTGAGCTGGAACTTGCCCTTTCTCAGTGTGACACCCACGGAGGTAGAATCACAGTGGGCCGGAAGATCTGGGAGCGGGTAGAGCGGCTGTGGATGTCTAGCTGGGAGAAAGCAAGGCCCAGAGGGTGCTGACGGGAAGGACCAGCCTAGGCCAGAGGGGCATGTGGGCCTTCAGGAGGCTGACCAGGTGGCAAGAGTACCAGAAAAGCAGATGTCAGATGAAGGCATGCTTGAGCTGGGCCTGATGGTGCAGACCCGTAATCCCAGCACTCTAGGAGGCCGAGGCGGGACGAACAAAGGTTCCAAACCAGCTTGGACCACTTCACAACTTAGGGATACCTTGTCTCAAAATCAAAAGTCAAAAAGGGGTCTAGCATAGCGTGGAATCTTGGATTCCACCCCCAGCATCAATTTTTGAGCTGTCAAACTTTCCATGAGGGAGGGAGTTGCCCAGAGGCACAGGTAAGGGGGGGTGGAGTCAAGTTAAAAGGAAGAGGCGGAGCTTAGCCTGGAATGCTGGGCCACCCACTTCCTGTGCCCTTGAACCAGTTCCTTACCTTGATGTCATAACAGAAACCTTAAAGTCATGCCACCTTTTGGAGCCGGGGTGGCCGGCACGCAGCAAATGCCTACCCAGCACGGGCCACTGTTATTCACTGGGTGAAGGTTGGATGCTGCCTCTCTCAAAGCTTTGCTGAGCCTTGGTGCTGGGTCTCCTCCCTCCCGGAAATCACTGAAAAGATAGAGGAGGAGTGGATTTCAACCTCATTTTCTGTTTCTGCTTCTCTCCCACACCCGCCAGAGCACTTCTAACCCCTGAAACAGCCCTGGGCTAACTACGGGAAAGATTAGCTCCGGGTCTACCAAATATCCAGGAAGTCTGCCAAGTTCTGAAGAGGACAGACTTGTCTCAAATTGTTTGCTCCCTTCCATGGCTTCAGATGTAAGGCCGATTGCCCCGAGACCTTTTATTGGTCCTGGTGCTATCGACCGGCCCAGTCAAGTCCAAGATCAAATAGCTTCTTTGGAAATGAATCTGGAGGAGGCAGATAGAGAATATGGAGCCCTAGAAATTGAACCTAGATGCCTTTGCTCTGAGCCACATCTTCAGTTCCTTTTCCTTTCTTTCTTTTCTTTTTTTTTCTTTTTTTCTTTTTTTTTTTTTTTTTCTGAGACAGGGTTTTGCTCTGTAGCCCTGGCTGGTCCTGAACTCACTTTGTAGCCCAGGCTGACCTTGAACTCAGAGCAATCCTCCTGCCTTGGCCTCCCAGACACACCACCAGGCCCAGCCATTTGGCTGAGACAGAGCCCTCTTCTTTCAAACATGGGAGGAAACATCTCTGGCGCGTGGGTTCCTGGGCCTGTGTTTTACAGCTAAATTTGTTAGAGAAGAAAAATCAGGAGGAGAACACGCACCTGCCCTTTTTCTAGCAAGAGCTGGCAGTGGCAAACAAGGCAAAGCGTGAACCTCTCTGCACCCCCTCCTTCCTCCTGGCAGGTCTGGGACCCTGCCCGGCTCAGGATGTTGGCACGCCCAGCTACTCCTGCTTCCTCGGGCCCCTGCATCGCCGCTGGTTCTGGCCAATGAAGCGAGGGCAGCCTTCTTGTTACGCAGAAGGACACACCTCACGCTCGAGGAAGTCAACGTTTAGCGATGCTCTGTGACCTGCGACCAAACAGAATCCCAGCCGATGTTCAGGCCAGCACGCAGCCGGTGTCTCCAGCCGTGTCTCTGCCTAACATCCTGCTCCAAAGCTTGGAGACGTGGAAGAGCCACTTCGTCTTTCTAATGTTTGTGTGGGTTGACAGAGCTCACCTGGACTGTCCTTCTGCTGATTTCTCCTGGGGTCACATGGGATTGCTGTTAAGACGTCCAAGATGGCTGTACTCACATGTCTGGTACTTTAATTCTATTTATTTATTATTTATTTATTTATTTATTTATTTGAACTCAGGTACTTAGCACTTGACTTGACGCTTGCTCGGCAAGTGCTTGAACCACTGAGCCATTCCTCCAGCCCTGCTCTGATTCTTTCTCTTCATACTCTCTCTTGTGGCTGGGATTGGTGGCACATGCCCGTAATCCCAGCATTCAAGGAGGCTGAGGCAGGAAGATGGCAAGTTGGAGTCCAGCCTAGGCAATTTAGTGATTTGGTTGAGATCTTGAGTCAAAATAAAATCAGAAAATAAAGTGGCTGTCATGACTACATAGTGGCTGGGATCCGGAAGTGAGGTTTCCACACGTGGGCACTGTGGCAGGCATGCCCTCCTCGGGCGTCTACTTGCACCATGCCTACTACTGCCCATGAGCCACTCAGAAGCTTCTCCCCATGGGACAGAACTCCACGAGGGCCACGAAACGTTATTGTCTACGTGATGCCAGTGTGTGATATAGTCTTCTATTTTTCTTTCTTTTTTTTGAGACAGGATCTTGCTCTGCATTCCAGACTGGTCCTGAACTCAGTGTGTAGCCCAGGCTAGCCTAGAATTCACTGTAATCCCTCTGCCTCAGCCTCCTGAGTGCTTGCTGAAAGATTACAGGGGTGTGCCACCATGCCTGGCTAATTTTACGGGGTGCTGGAGAATCAAACCTAGGGTCTTGTGCAGTTGAGGCAAGAGCTCTAACCACGGAGCTAGACCTCCCCAAACCCTGATATATACTTTCTGTAGAAGATGGGTCTGCTGAAGGCCCCAAGCCTCTTCTATATAGTGGAGTCTCTTCTGTTTGACTTCATTTTCCTTGTCTTCTTTTCCTTCTCCCTTTACCCCCAGCCTCCCCTGCCTGCCCCAGAACAGGGGCAGGGAAGTACTGATTCGTTCCCAGGCTCTGCAACAGCCTTTGCACGAATCCTGATCCAGGAATTAGAATCTTTATCTTTGAAACTGGTGTTACACTCTGCTAGGCAGTAAGTCTCAAAGGATGGCCCTTAGAGGAGCCTCCCCTGCGGCTGTGTGTGTGTGTGTGTGTGTGTGGTACCAGAGACCACTGATTAAACCCAGGGCCACTGTGCGGAGCTACAGTCACAGGCCATTCTTATGTTGAGACAAAGTCTCACTAAATCATCAAGTTGCCCAGGGCAGGCTTGAACTGGCAATTCTCCTGCCTCAGCCTCCACTATGCTGGATTACACGTCTGTGACGCCAGCCCTGGCTCTCCCCTGTAGTACTGTAGGACAGGCAAAGCCGTGGACCCCACCTGTGACCTCCACGGGGCAGGCCAGCACCTGCAGGCTGACCAGTTTGTCCCAGGCATTCTGGGGCCAGTCCCCTTTGGCACAGAGCCAGCCCGCACCAGGAGGGTGCAGTTCTGGTCAGAGCTGAGCAGAGATAAGTGGATGCCTCCCCGTGGACGGTGGCTTCTGCTGCCTTCCACGTTTTGCAAAGTCCCTTAGGTCTGCAGTTAGCCATTCCCACGGTAGCTGTCACCAGCAGGCCTGAGGAGTGACTCCACCGTCCCTGCTGCTGCTGGGCTGCAGCTTGGGATGAGTGGCTCTCCCAGCTCCCTGGGCTCTCTGGGTGATGCAGGGCATCACGCAGGCTTGCAGCGATTTGCAGAAAACACGTACTAACAGGCTGGCTTCATTCCCCCTGCACTAGGCACAGGTTGGGCCCCTGGGCCGTCCGGTCCCTGAAAACCACCCACACGCCGGCCATCCTGCCATTGCGGTTGGCGAGTGACTGAGAGGCAAGGGGACGCCCACGGGGTACACCCTGTTTTCCTAACACCTCCCTTCCCGGAGCCAGGGGCGGTGTCTGCCCACCCAGCTGCCTGCACAGCCACACTCCTGGCTCTGCCCCTTGTGGGGCCCTAGGCCACAGTGCTTGACCTGTAGGAGGCTTCCACCGGCCGCAGGGGATTGTTGGCAGCCCTTGGGAGGGTCAATCAATAAATGATGGGCTGCTTTGTGGCTGCAGGAAGCCAGCCAAGGTTGCCTGTCCGCAGGGGAGGGCTGCAGAGCCCGGCCCCGATGATGGCAGCTCCCCCTCTCCACGGCCCTCTGTGCAGAAACTTTGAAGCTTTGCTACTGCAAAAAGAAAGAAAAAAAAAAAACACAATTAAGCCTCGATAAAATTTTAATAGCAGGAATTATGCACCCTGCAACCAGCCTACAATTAGCCGTTGCTATGCTACGGGCAGGGCCTAATCACGGTAATGAGGGAAGGAAGGGAGGGAATTCATCAGGGCTGGAAGGTTAGCGTGCAGCCTGTGCCACCTCGGAGCACAGCCGCTGGGCCCCTGGGAAATCTGGGCCAGGCGAGGTAGAGGAGCTGGGGGGCAGGAGGAGTGCGCCTGCGCTCTTGAGTCAGGAAGGCTGTGTGCAACACATCCCTACCCACACCACGAAGATGCATCCTTTGAAACGTGATGGTAACCAGGCTCTGGAGGCACAGGCCTGTAATCCCAACATGCTGGGAGGCTGAAACAGGAGGGTGGATGGCGGGGCCACTCAGCAACTAAACGAGACCCTATCTTAAAATAAAAAATAAGAAGGGGCTGGGGATGTAGCTCAGGCCCTGGGCTCCATCCCTAATACCACCTCAAAAAAAAGTGCCCCCACTCTGTGTAGGCAACTGTGGCAGGTTCTTCCAGAGAGAGAGATCTCATCCCGGACACTAACTGCCCTCTGAGACTTTGCTCTCAATGTCTAGTTCTCAGATTATAAGTACCACCCACGACCTTGTTAAAAATGCAGAACCTGAGCCCCTCCGCCTCCATCTACTGAGTCAGACTGGGTTCTAACCAGATCCGCAGGTGATCTGTGTGCACAGTGAGGTCGAGGTGCCCTGATCCAGGAGATGCCAATTTGGCAATAGCAACAGTGGTTATGATAACCAGTATCTCTGCCAGCATCTGAGGAAGGCAACTGACTGTGTGAGATTGTCTGCTTTTGTGTGTGTGGTACTGGGGTCCCATCCAGGACCTCCACTCTGAGCGATATCCCCAGTACGTTTTTCATTTTTTTATTCACTAAGTCGCTTCATCCCAGACTGGGCTCTGACTCGCCGTCATAAATCCCTACACCCCGCTCCACGTTGGAGACAAGAAGTGGAGGTTCAAAGATGGTCATAAACTGACTCCAGGTCACTAAGCTATTTACAGGAGGACAGAGAGTTGCTGTCCCAGGATTCTTGGTTACAAAGTCTCGGTCCTTGACTACTCGTCTGGAGTGGCTCCTAGGAACCCTTGGCTCAGAGGTGAACAGTCACATCCATAGTGGCATGTGATGAAGGTCATAGGGAGTTTCTTTTAAAAAAAGAAGAGGATAGTTTTAGGAGGTGGTGAGGTGGCAGCTGCCCCTTGGGGTGGGGTGATGGGGAAGGAGGAAGTAATACTTGAGCTGCGCTTGCATGATAAGTAGCATTCACACACAGAGTGGACTTTCAGGGCAGCAGGATGAGTATACACAAAGCTTAGGGACACCTGCAGGCTGTCCAGAACCCTCGGGTGAGGCGAGGCTGGAGCGTGTGGGGCCTTGAATGTCAAGATAAGACTTCGGGTTTCACTAAGAGATGATGAGGTGTGATAAGCTTTGTAGAGAGCAGGTGGGAGCCCCAAGTCACCAAGAGGCCAGTGGGCCCAGGAAGAAAAGAAGGGGCTGTGAGACCTCCCTGAGGAAGAGGGCCCAGTGGGGGCTGGGGGCCAGGGCAATGGATGAGTCAGAGTTCCAGGTCCTGCCTTGGTGACAGGGGGAACACGGGGTTACAGGGAAGGATGGGGGGCAAGGTAGAGGTGTAGCTTAGTGGTGTCCCTTTTGATGTGATTCACAGCCTCCAGGCAGCATGTGTCTGTTCAGTGAATGTCCACTGAGGATGGGGGAGGAGGGTGCCTCGGGGGTAGGGAGGCACTTTCCCAATATGTGGACCCCCCCCCCACTCCACCCCAGCTCCATACAACAGGAAACAACCCCTCACGCTGTTCAATCTCATCAGTAATACCAGTAGATGTTTGCTGAGAGGGACATCAACACAAATAAGGCACAGAAGTCAATGACGATGACAGGGTTCTGACTGGGCCCCACTGGGAAAGCCATTTGGTCATTTCCCTGCCAGCAGCCCTGGCCCCACATGTGGGCAGTGACCGTCTACCGCCACCCCCATGCCCTCCTTGAAGGGAAAAGCCTGCCCACGGGCTTGTGGGGTACTGGGGCTCAGCTTCAAGGGGCGGGAAGCTGCTCTTAGTGGGAAGGGATGGGGACTCAGAGCTGCAGTCTGTGCTTGTGTGTGTGTGTGTGTGTGTGTGTGTGTGTGTGTGTGTGTGTGACGGCACGCACACGCATGTGTGCCTTACAGAAATCCCAATTACATGTCTGAGCAGGCAGTCACACTCCTTGAATCCAGAGTCCCAGTTGCAGGACACCTGTCTGGGGAGCACCAGGGTTGCCTACCCAGTACAAACTACCTGAGGCCTCCCCACCTGCATCCCCATTTCTCCTCTGGAGGAGGAATACATGCTGGGTCCTTCCTTGACCGCCTCCTCGAGGGACTGACACCCTAGGGGCCTGTGCCATTCGTCACCTTGGGGCTGGCTTCAGGAAACTGCTGATTCCAGGACCCTGGAGGTAGAGTGGGGTCAGCTGGAACTCAATGTGCCCAGTCCTGGACCTCCTGTGCCTACCCTGCCAGGGTGGTATCATGTCCAGATGCCATGGCCTCTTTCCCGCAGTCCCGGGGGGCGGCCTCTTCAGACCAGCTTCTCACGTGATTATGTGTTTGTACAGAACATCTCTCCTGCCACTGTGTTAGTTATCATTTGATCTGAAGCTCCTGGAGCTTTGCCAGATTTATGGAAGACTTCAGTAAGTACTTGGCAAAGAAAGGGAAGGGAGAGGCCTAAACTCCCAGCCATGGCCTGGGGGTCTGGCAGTGCAGAAGGCCCAGCCTTCCAGATGACTTACTTGTGGGCCAGGCCAGAGCTGGTCATCCTTGCCCTTCCTCTTCTGGGTCTCTCAGAAGCAGTCATGCCGTCAGGTGTGCAGGAGGCTGGCCCAGGAGAGTTCCACCCACCAGAAGAACGTGGCCAGGGTCAGGAGGCATCAGAGGAAGGCTGGGTGGCAGATGGCTCTCTGTTAACATGTTAACTTTATTTTCTAATTAATGAACATATCTATTTTATATCACTGGGGATTGAATCCAGGACCTTCACTCTGAGCTGCACTTCCAGCCCCTTTTTATTGTTTACTCGAGACAGGTTCTTGCTAAATTGCCCAGGCTGGCCTCGAACTTGCAATCCTTCTGCCTCAGCCTCCCAGAGGGCTGGGATTACTGGTCTCACCACCAGGCCTAGCAACGTGATTTTTAACCACCATCTTTTGCAACCAGTTTGTTGCTGAAGTCGCATAGAATCAATACAAGCCAGACTCCAAAGCAAAGATCCCAGGGAAATGAGACGGGGGAGCTGGGGACCAGGAGACACGTGACTCGCCCGAGTTGGGCAAAGGCAGCATGACTTCAAGTGCAGCTGGCTCCTCTTTGCCAAGTTCAACTCATGAGACTTCCGCAGGAGACTCGTAGCCCCAGCGCTAGCAGCGATGGTAGGGGCAGCGGGACCAGCCCTAGCGGGGACAGGGACACATGGGCAGTGGCCAGTCAGAGGCTCTCCAACCATGTAGGAGCCACAGAGGTGCCTCCCCTCCAAAGCTCAGAGATGCAGACATAGAGAACTGGGAGAGTTGGTAAGAACACTTAACTTTCCCCCCCGAGTCCAATCCTCTAGGGCTCCAAAGGACCCACAGGGCAAGACCCTGGCAGTTGTGCTTGCAGAGAGGCCTCTTGGCACCATGCAGTGGCCCAGGGAAGTCACACAGGCTGGGATCCAAATCTCAGTTTCCTCCCTGGTGCTTCTGGAACCTGAGAATGACCCTTCACCTCTCCAGGCCGACCTTCCCTCATCTGCAGCAAGGAGACCACGTCATCGTGTTCAGCTGGTGGGATGTAGGGTCAGAGAAAGGAGATGGCATCCGAGAAGGGGGCTGGCACAGAGCCTAGCCCACAGGCGTACCAGGGAGTGGCGTTCCTTCCTCTGCCCCCCCTCCCCCCCCCAGGGGCTCTGTGCTAATACGCCCACACTTCTACCTCCAATCAGAATGAACGAACGGGAATTTCCCTGTGTCTAAACACTTGGTGAGCATGGCCTCAGCAAGGAGAAATTCTGCACTTGGCTGCAGCCGGAGGTTCGTGCTGTCCAAATATGGGCTCTCCTTTGTGCAAGGCAGAACTAGTTTGTCCCGAAGGCTATCTGTCCACCTGGTGCTTGGCCTGAAGCGGGCACTGTCTGGGATTGGATAAGAGCCCCTCCCCCTCCTGCTTGTTTTGTGGTACTGGAGAGGGAATCCAGGATCTTCACACTGAGCTATATCCTCAAGCCCTTTTTAATTATTTTTATTTTGAGACAGGGTCTCATTAAGTTGCTAAATGACCCAGGTTAGACTCAAACTTCTATCTTCCTGCCTCAGCCTCCCAGGGTGCTGGGATTACAGGCCCGTGCCCAGGCTGGGTCCCATCTGGATGTCAGTGATTCTAGTCACCTCTCTGTCCAGCCTTTCAGTCTCCCAAGTTTTGGGCACCAAGTGACTCATCTCAAGGCCAGCCCCAGGAGCCCTCAGAGTCTGACCCACGGAGCCCACCAAACAGCTGAGGAGAGCAGCAAGGACCACTGAGGACTCATTTCAGAGAAAGCACTCCACTTTATTAGGGGAGGGCGAGCATATATATAGAGGAAAGCAAGAGGCGGGGCCTGGAGTCCAGGTAAGGTTCCACCCATCCAATCATCTCAGAGAATCAGAATCATATCCTCATATGGAAGTCCCAGGAGCTCATGTGTCTGGCTCAGGTGTTCCTATGCAAGCCAAATATGTGTGTGTTCCTCCCAGCCGCTCCACACTGGGGGTGCTGGTGGCTCAGGCCTTAACTGTACTTGTTAACGGGGCAGGTGCATTATGGGGGCCAGGCTCCTGTGCACCTCCAGGCAGGCCGAGGTGACTGAGGGGACCTGCACAGCCCCATTTCTGAGCCTTCCCAGCGTGAACTCCTGCCTCCAAAGTCCTCCTTGGAGCACGTGGGTGCGTGGCTCGGAGTGTTCAGTCCCAACACCACCTGTCACCTGCCACTTAGGCACAAGCCCAGCTGGATCATCAGGGGATCTATCAGTCCCCTGCAGGCTGGGAATGGGCTGGGGAGGTGGGACTTTTGAGTCCCTGGAGGGTCTCTTCCGGCCTGGCTGAAGCTATCACGGGACTTAATAGAGAGGTGTCCTGAAGGTGTCCCACTTTCCACCGAGCTACTTGCTTACCATCTCTCTAGTCACAGCAATTACCCCTTGACTGGTCCCTGCTCCCTGCTACAGTGTGTTCTCTGCCCGGAAGCCAAAGGTTGGAAGCCGGAAGCCAGAGTGATCAGCCCTGAGCACAAATGGGGTCAAGCACTGGCGTTAAACCCCTTGAAGGATTTCCTGGCCTTTCCAGAATGCAATTTAACCTACGTGGCACCACCCATCAGGCCCTACCCAGTACCTCTCCCTCCATGGCCCGTATCCTTCCAGCCAAGGGTCACCAACCCCCAGTCATGGACCGGTACTGGCCACACTGTAGGAGGTAAATGGAGGACCGATGCCAGCTTTACCTGCATTTCCAGCCACGCCTCCTTAGTCACATCACTACCTCAGTGCCACTTCGGGTCAGATCCGCAGCGGCATCGGGTTCCCCTAAGAGCGCCATCCCTACTGTGAACTGGTGTATGAGGATCCAGGTTGCAGGCTCCTGATGAGAATCTAAGGCCTCACGCTTGGCGGTGGAGCTGAGGCAGTGCCGCTAGCACAGGACAGCAACGGTAAGTGCAGATTAACATTACGGTGAGCTGTATACTTACTGCATTATACATTACGATGTAATAATAAAATGCACCATAAATGCAACACCCTTGAACCATTTCAAACCCATCCTCCATGAAACCGGTCTCTGGTGCCAGAAGGTTGAGGATAGCTGCTATAGCCCTGGCCCGCTCAGCCCCAGCCACACTGGGTCTCTCACTTCTGGTGCCCAGACAGGCCACACCCTTCACAGCCTTTGTACCTGCTCTGCCCTCTGCTCAGAGGAACTGGTCATCACCCTCCTGTCCCCCTCCGTCCCAAGCCCTGGTCCTTCCTCTTGCAGCCCCCCAGCAGCTGTTCCCGCCAGCCCCTTCCCGCTATGTTTTTGTAATTTCTGCCTCACTAGACCACAGGCGCTATGTGGCAGTCAGGACCTGACCGCCTCCCAGGGGCCTGCTGGAGGACTGGCACGTCCTCCTGCACTCAGCAACCGCTCGCGGAGCACCTACTGTGTGCCGGGCACTGCCGCAGGCACTAAGGAGCCAGCGGGGCTCTCCAGGAGGAACTCTGCCTGCGGTGATCTTACGGTCCAGAGGGAGCTGGAGGCAGGCAGCCAACAGCCTAGTGGGTAAACTGAGTCGAACACGAGCAGGTAACTAGGGGCTCTCTCCACCGCCCAACAGCTGGCCCTGCGACGCTGGGGACTGGAGGTCACAAGGAAGAGGTGGGGGCGGAGAAAGCTCACTCATTCTGACCAAATGACCACCCATTCCTGGCACCCAGGTCTCCAGAGCTCCCCACTTCCTTCCTATCCTCTCCCAAAATACACTTCACCTTTTCCCTTCCAGCTGGTCTGCACCCCGGCGCCTAATCATCCTCTTTTTCTTTCTGGTCTTGGGGGCCGGCTTCTGCGGCTGGCCCGGAGGTCCCTGATGTGTCGGAGGGCAGCCTGTTGCCCGGAGGTAGCGGGGCTGGCTGGGGCTTGCCGGGAGGACTGCAGGAGCTGTTCTGGGGCCTCTGCGTCCTTGACAGTACTAGCGGGCTCCCTGCAGCTCCTGTGGGCACAGAAGTGCCAGCGTTTGTGGAGGGGCCTGGCGGGCCCTCCCCTCCCCTGCCAACCACCCAGTCCAGGGGAGAAGTGAGCAGAGCCCCAGGTCCCGAGGAGGTTGCCATGGGAACCCCAGCTGCAGGTGCAGCAGCGTCCCTGGGGTGCGGGGAGGGAAGGGCCTGCAGCTGCCAGGACTCTGCCTTTTGGAGCAGAAAGCCTCAGCTGTTCCCGGCCCCCCAGGTCCCCACTGTGCTCACGGAACCGCACACAGAGCAGCTGCTCAGCCTGGGAGAGGAGAGAAGCCGGGAGGGGAGATGAGGGAGGGGGCGGAGGGGCAGGGGAGGAAGAGGGTGAAGGAGAGGGAGAAGCGGGGGAGCAGGGAGGCGGGAGCGGTGCCTCGGTCTCCCCGAGGCAGGGAGGAGGGAGCATCGCTCCACGCCAGAGTCCTCAGCCTGGGAAGAGGCGGAAGAAGCCATTTAGCCAATCAATTCAGCAGCAAACTCTCCCGGAGTGAGCGGCTCAGGGACCCCAGCAGGGCCCTGAGGAGGGCGGGCGGGGCCAGGCAGCTGGAGAACCGGAAACATTAGTAGAAATAAAAATTGAAAACAGCAGCCCTGGCCTTTGCTGTGCAGTGCCTGTCACGTGACAGCCCCTCTGTTATTTATTTATATATATTTTTTGTGGTACCAGAGACGAGCCCAGGGCTTTCTCGCTGAGCTTCGTCATCCTCCGGCCCTTTTTTCTTTTCTTTTTTTTCTTTTGACACCAGTTCTCACTAAGTGCCCAAGCTGGTGCTCAAACTTGCGATCCTCCTGCCTCAGCCTCCTGGTGATTACAGGCCTGCACCACCAAGCCCGACTCTAGCTAAGTGCTTTACAGGCACCTCACATCTCTACAGCGGGTGCCACAGCCCTGACAGGAGGTGTGACAGTCCCCTTTCCTCTGTGGGGAGGAGCAAGCCAGGGAAGCTGTGGTGGGTGCCCACAGGTGGCCCGGCCCGGCAGGCGTCACCTGCTGTGACCCCCGTGGTAGACTCCTCCGCGTGGGCTCTCACACAGTCCAGGGAAACAAGGCTGCTTAAAGCAAGATACATTCAAGGGCACAGGCTTAACGCCATGTCCCTAGATTAGGAAAACGGCTCTTCAGCAGCTGGGCATCGGGCTCTGTGGTACACATCCTAGCTATTCAGGAGGCTGAGGCAGGAGGGTCACCTGGCCTAAGAGTTCAAAGCCAGACAGAACAATATAGCAAGACCCTGCCTCCTAATAAAAAAATAAATAAATAAAATTTAAGAAGAATTTAATAGAGGGAGAAAGGAGTTCAACCTAATTTCCAGCATCTCCTTTTCTGTGAGTGAGCAAGTTTAGTAGCATGTTAATTACACTACCGACAGGGGGAAAAAAACTGTAAAGAGATTGCAAAGCAGAAAATAGAAAACCCACTCCTGGGGCTTCATAGGTGAGAGGGACCCAGAGACACAAAGTGTCACCGTTTCTGGAATCCTGCCTCCTGTACAGCCCTGCACTCCCTTGCTGACCCAGGAGTGCCTCTTTCTGTTAATTAGGACTCTCCCACTGCAAGCAGCGAAGCAAGCCCTGATAGCCTGGGCGCCAACCGGCTGAAGCAGGGGAAGGGAATAAATTATTGGCTCACAGAGCTGAAAACCTCAGGCAGGCCTGGCTTCAGGCGCTGTTTGATCTAGTGGATCAAACAGTGTCACCCTGGACCCGATTTCTCCCTGCCTGTCATCTTCAATGTCACATCCTGAAGTGGGAAATGTCTTCCAGCAGAGAGAGCTCCCCTTTCTCCCCTCACCACAGCCAGCCTCCGGCCTTCTCGTGGGCCCCGGGGTCCCCCAGCCACCCTGGCCCCAAGCAAGTGCACCATCCTTGTTGGGAGCATAAGGGATGCACTGGAGGACGGTGGATTCCCGAGGGGAAGGATGGGGACCGGGTAACCATGGCAACACCTCTCCTTGCCTTCAGCCCCTTCCCAGCCAGGACCACTCTTTGTAGACATGTGCGCTCCCCCTCTCAGTCCACTCTGTGGGCATGTGGTCTCTGCTGCCGGTTTCCTCTCTCTCCTGACTGTCCCACCCTCTCCCACCTTCCTGGATCACCCATTTCTCAGTGACTCTGGAATCCATGTCTCCAACCCAGATTCTGCTCCTGTGACACGAAGCCAGGCCTCCAGCCGCCTCCAGGACCCTCCATGTAGATGTCCCTCTGGAGTCTGTGAGTCTGAAACGCAGTTTATCTATAGCTGGGCGTGGTGGTGCAGATGTGATCCTAGGACTCTGGGACGCTGAGGCAGGAGGATCAAAAATTCGAGCCCAGTTGGGCATCTTAATAACATGGTGAGAACTTGTCTCAAAATAAAAAAAAAAAAATAAGAATGAAGACTGGAGAATAGCACAGCAGTTAGAGCTCTTGCCTAGCAATCAAAAGGCCCTGAGTTCAATTCCCCAGCGCCACACAAACCAGTTATGGTGGCACACAACTGTAATCCCAGCACTCAGGAGGCTGAGGCAGGAGAACTGCTGTGAGTTCAAGGCTAGCCTAAACTACTTAGTAAGCTCAGGATGAGCCTGGACTACAGAGTGAGATCCTCTCTCAAAAACTAAATAAGCAAATAAAAATAAAAAAGGGCTGGAACTATAGCTCAGTGTGAAGGCTCTAGGTTCTATCCCTAGTACCATTAAAAAAAAATTTTTTTTTATTTTTGCCTACCTATCGAAACCTCAGGTCATTTTCTTGTTCCCTAATCACTCACTCCAAATCTGTCTCCCTTCACATGTGGTCACTGTTGCCACCAAGCTGGAACCCTGACACCCACCCCCCACTCCTTCTTCTCCTTTGCTCCCCCGAATGTAACCAGGCCCCAACCGTCAGTCTTGGGTCTGTTCTCCCACTTCCATCCTTAAGGAAAACTTACTGACTGAGGGATTCCACCTCCAGGACGCAACCCCCCAACCCTGGCTGCAGAGCCTCCACGTTGCTCCCGGCCCCCAGCAGGGCCTCCCTGAGGGCCAAGGCCATGTCCTTGCTGTAGCACTGACCAAAGCCCAGCACAACGGTGGCACTAAAGACTGCCACCTGAGTGGGTGGGGGGGGGGGGACCGACACCCAGATGAGGGGAAGAAAAGGAGGACTCTTGCTGGGAATAGGCTGCTCCAAAGGCCCAGGGGACCAGAGATGCCCTGGACGCTCATACTGGCTCTGTGGAGGCCGACCTGCCATTGCTCGGAGCTCAGCAAGGGCTTCTGGGAGGAGGTGGCCAGGAGAGGAGGCGTCCTCAGAGACCTAGATCTCTGGATTCGGAAGCCTCCAGTGTTCAGCTCGTCCCTTAAGTCCAAGTCCGTTCAGGTCCCATTTCCCCGGAGCAGCTAAAAGTTGAATTGCTCCATTTCCAGTTTAAAGTCATCAGAAAACTAGCACATCACAACAGGGGCCTAGGGAGCCAAGTGCCGTCGTGGACAGGAGGCATGTAGGTTAATGATGCCGAGCACATCAGCCGCGGTGGTGCCACCACGGGGTGGAGCAGGGATAAGGGGAAATGGGGCTGTTTGGAAGAAGCTGAGGAGGGCGTCGGTGCTTTGGTTTGTTTTATTTGTTTTGGTCATGGTACAAAGTCTTGAACCCAGGGCCTTTGCACTGATCTGTATCCCCAGCCCGTTTATTTACTTATATGTTTGTTTGTTCATTTGATTTGTTTGAGTGAGGGTCTCACTAAGTGGCCCCAGCCAGGCTCGAACTGGCAAATCCTCCTGCCTCAGCCTCCCAGAGTGCTGAGATTGCAAGTGTGTGTTGCCATACCCTGCTGCTCACAAATATTCTTGGTTTGTTTGTCTGGTGCTGAGGGGACACCAAACTACTGTGATGAGTGCCGCCCTGACTGGCGCTGAAGGCCTCACCAGCCTGGACAGCCTGGACGGAAGAGGGAACAGATGTGGGAAGTCAGGGTAGGAGTGGGACCGGGGCGACCCTGCAGGGCTGGCTTGGGAGGGGACCAAGGGTCTGGCAGGGGGAAGGCAGTGTCTCGGGGACTGGGGACCTGGTGCACTAGGCGGGGAGAGGCGGGCCGCTGGGTTTGCAGACCTTCCCAGGCACCACAGGCAGGCCAGGGCGGGCGACACAAGGAAGATATGTGGCCGGAACACTTGGATGGGGGCCGGGCCTGTGGTGCCGGCCTGTGATCTCAGCACTCGGGGAGGCTGAGGCAGGAGGATTGCAAATTCAAGCCCAGCCTGGGCAAGTTAGCAAGACACTGCTTCAAAATCAAATGCAAAGACTAGGCCGGGGAGGTAACTCAGAATGAACACCCTGGGGTCGATGCCCAGTATCACACTCACACACGCACGCACGCACGCACACACATGCACACGCAAAGAAAAAACACTTGGCTGGTAAAGAGTGATGCTTTCATTTTAAATGGCATCAGTGAGATGGCGGGACCTGTCAGAGCCTCTGAGGGTCTCCATCCGCCTCCACTGTGGGCTCTGGAAGGGCAATGGGAGCGGCTGGACGGCTGTAGTGAGGGGTGACGCCTCTGCTTCCTGCCCCCTGTTCCAAGGCTCACTGGGTCGCCAAACACCAACAACAGCGACTTTGAGACGCAGTGTCTTTCGCTCAGCCTGCGGGGATGACCAGGAAAAGACTGGGCACTTGGTTCCGTGGGTGTGGCCCGCTGAGGGCCAGAGATCAGGTGGCCCAGGGTCCCCTCCCACTTTCCTTCTTTAGGGAAGTGCTGGCAGGGTGGGGACACGCATGGTGACCCAGAGGCTGGTTCCAAAGAAAGGCACTGCTTTCCCCTCCATGTGCCAAGGACCCTGTAGGGAAGCAGCCCCCCTCCCACGCCGCCTCCTCCTGTCTCTCCTTTGTGTTTGGATTCTTCCCTCAGTCTTTTTTCTTCTTTCTTTTCCTTCTTGGTGTGTGTGTGTGTGTGTGTGTGCGCGCGCGCGTGCGCACACGCACGCAGGCACACGCGTGTGGTACTGGGGACCAAGTCCAGGGTCTTTACGCTGAGCTTACAGCTCCTTTCTGTTGCTTCTTTGAAATCCGGTCTGGCCAAGTTGCTAAGTTGCCGGGGCTGGGTTAGAACTTGTGATCCTCCTGCCTCAGCACCTACAATGCCTGAATCCATGGACTCAGCCAGCAGTGGACAGAAACTACCTGGGAAAAACCATGCATCCGTGCTGAACAAGTACAGATTTTTCCTTTGTCGTTCTTCCTTAAACATATCAACAACCACTGCCATCACATTATGTTGTGTTAGGTGCGAATAAAAGGCCATTTCATCTAAGGACCTGAGGACCCCGAGCCTTTGGTGGTTATGAGCATCTAGGCCAGCCCCTGCAGATACCGAGGGGGCAGCTGGGTAGTTTGAAACCTCCGGGTGCGCCCTGGGTAAGCAGCTATTCTCTCTCCTCCCTCTGTCCCTGTGGCGTTAGCTCTTTGGAGCACACAGATGCGGTGGTGTGAGCCCCCATTCTAGGTGACACAATCAGCTTCCCTGGGAATGGTGACACAACACTCAGGAAGAACTTAGATCCCAGGACGATGATGTGGCTAGCCAGCCACCCTGTTCCCCAGGACTCAGACATTATATTAAAAACAAACAAAAACCCAACCCCTGCCCCAAAGCGTATCTCCCTGTGGAAGCCACTGTTGCTACTTCCCAAAGGCTCACCTTCTAAAAAGACGTCCTGAAGTAGGTGTGAGTGTCGCGGTCCACACACTGGATACTGCCTGTCCAGTCACCGCCTTGCCAGGCCCCCTTCGCTGAGGACACCAGATCCTCCTGCATTGCTTTTCTGCCCCCAGAGGGGCTAGGAGTTAAATTACCATTGAGAAAAAGAAAAGAGAAAAGCTCCCACAATCAGTGTTCACAGAAACAGCAAAAGCAGGTGAATTCTTTGGAGAAAGGTAGTCCATGACCTTGAACGTCCTCACGTCCCCCTGGTGCCCCCAGAGACACTGGCCCCATGGCACGCAGCCTCCCCAGGAGGGGACGCCGCTGGGGAAGGGACAGGGCTGTATGCAGCAGGGTCCTCTGGCCGCACAGCGGTGGTGCCCTGGGAAAGAGGACGCGCAGACTTCCCAAGTCTCCAGTTCGCAGATGTCTAAGGCCACCTGTGAGAGGTGGGGAAGTGCGGGACCCTGGACAGCTGCCCCGTCTGCGGTGTGTCCCCTCTGGCCACCTCCTCCGCTCACATTCACCTATGCCTCCTGAGAGCCAGGCCCTGTCTGCGGGGCTGGGGGGCCACGAGGACAGACTGTGGAGGGACCTGAGGTGACAGCGACCCCAACAGCCTGGCCTTCACTTCCCGCAGAGAGGTGACATCACAAGGACAGCCATGACACAGGCCTCCGGGAGACTGCCATGACAGAATGAAGGACACCGTGTTGAGGATGCCCGGGCAGCAGAGCTCTGGCGGAGACAGTCCCCAGGCGCCCACTTCCTTCCGGCGTCCTCTTGTCCCTTGGTGGTGGCTCTCATACACTCTTCCTTTATGTTTACTCTAAGCCCCGCCCCGCAACCTGCTTTTAGGCCTCTCACCAAGGTGCAGCATGCAGGGCAGCTGGCACACACCTTTGTGGGGACACGCCCTGATTAACCCACAAGGACAGTCCAATCACAAAGTTTCAGGAATCAGCACAGCCTGAGGGGGTTGGGGGGGGCTTGTGGCCACTTTACTGATGCTACTGAAATCAGAATCTCCAGGGATGGAGCTCTCTCCCTCCTTCCCTCCCTCCCTCCCTTCCTTCCTTTCTTCCTAACAAAGGATCGAAACCAGAGTCTTCACACTGAGCTGCATCCCCAGACATTTTTTTAGTTTTGATTTTGAGGCAGGGTCTCACTAAGTTGCTAAGTTGCCCAGCCTGGGCTCAGATTTGCCATCCTCCTGCCTCAGCCACCCTAAGGGCTGCACAGCCAGCCTGGCTCCCTCCCCTCCTGCCTCCTCTTCCTTCTACCCCATCCACGGCTCTCTGCTTCGATCCCCTTCTCACATTCCCCCCTCTGCTCTGTCTTCCCCCCTCTCTCTCCTCTGATCTCTACCCCTCTCCCTTCTCCTTGCATCCCTCTCTCTTTCCCCGGCCCAGTCCCCGGTGACTCAGCGTGCCTGTGTCTCCATGGGCAGGTGTGTGTGTCTTGTTTAGTCATGGTTAAAATTAAATCACTCGGCCACACACTGTGATGTGTCAATCTGTTACCTTCCTCTGCTTTGCAGGAACAGGTCGCCCAAAACCCAAAGGACTGCTGGGTAAAACGTGAGCACAGAGAAGATCAGGACACGGAGATTCGGGAAGGGGCGGGATAAGCCCACCCCTGAGTCTCAGGTCCACGCAGGACAAGCAGGAAAGGTACCCGCCAGCCACCAGCTGTCAACCTGACCTAGGTCCAGGGCCCTGGTGTGTGGGCGGAGCACACTGAGCTGTGGAGGAGGCTGATGTGGAGGGAGGGTCTCGTGTTCAGTGAGCACCTACTAGGTGCCAGGCCCCATATTTTCTTTTTCATCTTCTAAGAGGGAATTAGGAGCCTGGCTCAGGGGTCTTTCAGAATGCCAGTTCCTTTAGGCTAAAAACATTGAGTTGTTTTCTAATAATTCTCATGCACATGGAAAAAATGTCTCGGGGTGTCAGCCAAATCTAGCTCCATCAGTGTAGGCCAGTTACTCAGCATCTCCGAAACACAGGTTCATTTCAAAAGCAAGGATGTCACCGGGCCTCATGATGCCAGCCTTAATCCCAGCGCTCTAGGAGGCTGAGGCAGGAGGATTGTGAGTTTCAGCTCAGCCTGGCCAACTTAGCAGCTTCGTGAGACCCTGTTTCAGGATCAGAGAATATATTTAAGATACCTTTGGGGAAAAAACAAAAGAAAACAAAAACAGGCAGCTAAAAATGGCGGTGCTCAAGTTCTGCTTCATATTGTGCAAGACACCTTCCCCTTCTTAGAGGTTTTATAATTTTTGCAGGATGAGGTGCCAGTGGTCTAGGACAAGAGGGGGCGTGGGGATCTTCCTATTCTTGATAAAAACAATTTGGGGCAGAGGCAGATTTTGTCAAAATCTTGGCATTCCAGAGAAACAGCCTCTGAAACATGCAACTGGGCACTCAGTCAAGGACTAGAAGGGGTCCCAGGATGTTCCTGATAAAGCAGACCTCTGCCCTAACGCAGCGGAAGCAACACTGGCCTGTTGTGGATGTAAGCCTTAAGAAGCCCTAGGGGCTGACGTGGCTGAGCTCTGGGAGCCCTGAGGTGACGCAGAAGTTAGGCGTCTGGTGGGCTGGTGACACCTCAGAGCCAGTGGAAAGGACAGACCTTGAGAGTACACAGAGGGAGAGAGGCCCAGCTGTCCTGTGTCCCAGCGAGCCAACCTTCCAGCCCTGCCAAGGTGCCCACCATGCATGTGGTCCGCCCTGGGCACCCAGCCTAGTCCCGCCCCAGGTGACCTCAGACCAGCCAGACACACATGCAGCAGCAGAACTGCCCTGCAGGTCCCAGCCTCTCACCTGCTCGTGAGAGATAATACAACAGTTGTCTTGGCTGAGCGCGGCAATATATATACCCATACTCTCAGCTGTCCAGGAGGCCGAGGCAGGAGGATTAACTGAGCTTAGGAATTTGAGACTAGCTTGGACAACACAGAAATCCCTGGTTCAAAAAAAAAAAAAAAAGAAAAGAAAGAAAAAAAAAAGAGTTTGAGTGGTTCTGTTGTGGAGTCGTGTGTCACCAAACAGTCAGTCATGGATGCAGTCAGCATGTTTGATCTGTCCTGTGGACTCACTAGAAGAGGCACAGAGGACCCAGCCCAGTGTGGGCCGGCAGACGGCCAGGCAAATAGCAGGGTCCTTGATCGGGGCCAGTCCCCACCACCAACACACAGAGGCTTCGGGTTGTGCTGCTGTCGCCCCCAGCCTCTTAAGGCTCACATGCCTAGCTTCAGTGCTCCTCCAAAACCAAATCAAAGGAGGCTGTTTATTTTGGTAAAATGAAAAAAAAAATACTTATTCAGTCACCTGGCTGAGAAGAGGCCGGGGTGGCCTATGCCCCAGGCCTGAGGAAGTTGGAAGAAGCCACTGGTCTCCAAAGGGGGAAATATCTGACTTTTCATGTTCCGTTTGTAGCCGGGCAGGTGTAGCGGTACCCATCCGTTGTCCTGGCACTCCGGGAGCCTGAGGCAGGAGGATCACAAGTTAGAGCCCAGCCTGGGCAATTTACTAACGAACATAATGAAACCCTGCCTCAAAAGAAAAAAAAAAAAAAAGTGGCCAGGATGTAGGTTAGCGGACAGGCCCGGCCCCACCGCCAGTACAAACAAGCAAACAGACAAAAAGGTGAGGGGGGGGGGCAGTTCTTCCAAAGTTTTTGCTTCCCTCCTTCTGTCTGGTAAAAATCTAACTTGCTAGACACCTCAATCTCCTCTAAGTGCCTATAACCGCGGGGTGCCCGGGAGGCAGGGCACCCCTTGTGGGGCTCATCGAGACTACAGAGCCTTTCATCTCTCCCCCAAGGTGAGCGAGGTGTCAGACCCTCCGTGGGCGGCTGACAGGAGCCGGGACACGAAAGGCGCTGGAAGCCGCAGCTGAGACCAGAGCTAATTGGTTGGTAATTAGCAAGTTAATGGCTCACATCAAGGATAACGCCAGGCTGCGGCCATATGGCACGGAGTGACTTTCAAGTTGCCTTCTCTACGCCCCTGTCCTCCGCAGGTGTTTGGGCGCTCTGAAGCGCTCCTAGCCGGGGAGATCGGGGTGGGCGGGACTCCTCCACCCCATTCCAGGCAGGGCCAGCGGGGGACCGCAGCCCGGGAATGGGGGCGCTGGAGGACGTGAGCGCCTCTGGCGCCACCTTGGGGGCAAAGGCTGAAATGCATGTCGGAGAGGGCAGGAAAAGAGAGTTCCAGTTTTGGGGAGAAAAAGGCTGAGGGCCGGAAAGCCAGATGGCGCTCATGACAGACCTGTCTTCAGGTTCTTGGGAGGATAGGAGTCCACCCCACCGGCCCCCTCTATAACCTTACAGCGGACGCTGCCAATCATTTCCAGTTGCTGAGTTAGGACTGCAAGAAATATAATTTGGGCTGGAGGCGTATCTCAGTGGTTACAGCACCCGCCTAGCAAGGACAAGGGCCCGGGCTCAGTTCCTGAGCACCACCTAAACTGGTGTGGTGGTGCAAGCCTGTAATCCCAGCACTTGGGAGGCTGAGGCAGGAGGATTGCTGAGAGTTCAAGACCAGACTGGGCTACACAATGAGTTCAGGACTAGCCTGGGCGAAAGAAAGAAAGAAAGAAAGAAAGAGTAAGCAAAGTTTTGTGGGTATGTTCTGTGCTCATAGAGTTCAGGGACAGTTCTGGACATGACAAGGAGAAAAGTAACTGCTCTGTCCTCCAAAAGCAAGTCCAGGGCCTTGTCCCTGTGTCTTGGCCACGGGGCAGCCCAGGTACTTAGCAATCCTCCACTACCTGGCCGGGTGCTCTCTCTCTCTCTCTCTCTCTCTCTCTCTCTCTCTCTCTCTCTCTCTCTCTGATATGGAGCATCAAACCCAGGGACTTCCCTCTACACTACCCCCTCAACCCATTTTTTTTTTTTTAATTTCGAGACAAGGTCTCACCAAAAACTAAGTGGCCCAGGCTGGATTCTAACTTTCGATCCTCCCGTCTCAACCTCCCCAAGGGCTGGAATGACGGGCCCATCCCACCAGGCTGGCTCTCTCTTCTCTTTGTGTGTCTCGGCCATATCTGTTTTGGGCCCAGGTGTGTCTGCAGCATTACCAACACCTGGGTGAAGGAGGCCAAGGTCCATGCGATCTAAGATTTGCTTCTTGGTGGCTGGATGGCGCCCATGGAGGGCCATGCCCAGTGTGCTGGACACTCATAGATTCCATCCGGGTACCCAAGCTCATGTGTCTGTGAGGGCAGAGCCTGGATCCGTGGCTTCCGGAGACGGACCTGTGGGAGTCCACCTTGCAGATTGTGGGGAGGAGTGGGGGAAGTGTGGCAGGGATGGAGGTGGGGAGGGGCCGGCAGCCACAGGAACTTGGGTCTTGGAAAAGCCCCCCAGCAGAGCCTAGACCCCCCTGAGGGGCTGCACCGGGGTGCGTGTGGTCCCTCCTGCCTCTTTCTTAGCTTCTTTCACTGGCCCTGCAGGACCAATCTTGAGTCTTTGCAAGCAGGCCCTTCGAATCCCTGGTTGTGTGGCGCCCTCTGGTGGGCAGCATGATCTGTGTGGCCCGGTAGCAGAACAGAAGGCCTCTCCCACATCTTCTGCAGATGGCCAAGGGATGCCCAACTTTCTGTTTCAGCTCTTTGCCTGGCACAGAGCCCAGCACGAAACCTGACTGTGCCATGTACACTCGGGACACGGGGAGATCGGCTCCCAGAAAGGAAAGGACTGGCGACTGGGGCGCCAGCGTGACATGTGAGTATTTGGATTCTAAATTTGACGCTGCTCTGTTTCCACGAGACGTTGGAACATCCTCTTTGTACGCCCAACCCTGAGTCGGAACAGCATTCTGAGTTTATTTCTGAGCTTCAGATGGCAACAGAGTACCCTGCTTTCCCGGGCACCCCTGCCCCAGTATTTGGGGCTCCAGCAAGTGACCTTCCTCCTCGCTACAGCAGTGACCCGGGACGCCATCACCCTCTGCACAGGGGCAGGGCTGAGCTGAGTCCCAGCCTAGCCTCCTGCTCTAATGTGCCAAGACTGGCACCGGTCAGGGGGTGCTCTGAGACACACACCTGAGAGAGGGGGGTTGGGGGGTACAGAAAGCCAAACAGTTGGGGAGAAAGAGCCGCAGAGACACAGGAGACCCAGGAGAAAAGACACATTCCAGGATCATTCCCAAGTCTTTGTTGTCAGAATTTCTAGGAGTGGGACCGAGGACTCTGCACTTATAAAGGCTTCTCCAGGCAACACGGTGTGGCAGATCTGAGCCTAGCTTTGAATACATCCGTGAAAGGAGAAACCAAAGGTGGGCAGAGCAAGGGCTGGCGGGTGGGAGGGATGAAGCAGGAGCCACCTGTTAGCGGAGGAGGAGCCATCTTTCGGACTTCCCACGTTTGAAATTGTCTCAGATGTTGGGGGAAAAGCTCTCTAGTGATCAGGGAGCATCACAGAGCCTCCTTTTTAGGGGTGTTGTGGAGGAGCCAGTGCCCTGGGACGCCCCAATCCCTACCCCACCCCTCCCTCCGGCCTGGGGTCTCCTCCCTTTCCAGCGACTGTGGAATGCCCAGCACCAGGCTCTCTGGAGGAAGTCATTCTGTCCCTTGGGCCTCCTGGGGTCTGTGTGCAGCTGAATTGAGTGGTCCCGGGTGCTGTCCTGCTAGTAAGCTAGTGCACTTGTGGGCACATGGGGAGGGGACTGCGAGGTGGGCCGGGGTGTGCCTGGAGCGGGGCATGGAGAGCCACCCCTAGAAGTTCTCTTGGAAGAATTTGAAGCCGAACTCCTCGCAGTGACCCTTCAGTACCTTGGCCAGAGCAGGGGAGCCGCAGAAGAAGACCTCTATCTTGCCCTTCTGGGCGGCAGCCACTTCCTGGAACACCTGCAGTCCACAGGGCGGGGAAGCAGAGAGGGCAGGTGGGACTGCTGGCCCTCCAGCGACGCCCCTACCAGAGGCAGCCCAGAGTGGCCGGGGTCAGGGGAAGCCAGAGGGGCCTAGGCACAGCCCTGGGCTTCTGAGCAGAGCCCAGCCATGACCGTTCCATCCGGCACCACTCGCTTAGCTTCTAGCGCACCCCAGCCCCCTGCCGAGGGGCTAGGGCTTGAAGTAAGTAAGACTCAGGCTGTCCCCACAAGACCTGTCTCTGCTGGGGGGACACACCAAGGGGACCCAGCACAGTGGGCAGGGACAGGGCTGTGCCTGCTGCTCAGGAGCCCGTGGGGCGAGGAGCTTTGAGCTAGACCTTGGGCTGGCCACAGGCTGTGATTCAGTCTCTCTTCAGTACTGGGGATTGACCCCTTCAGCTTTCGCTCTGAGCTGTATCCTCAGCCTCTGTTTATCGTTTATTTGAGACAAGGTCTCACTAAGCTGCTAAGTTGTCCACCCAGGCTGGGCTCAAACTTGTGATTCTCCTGCCTTAGCCTCCCGGTATGCTGGGATTACACGCCTGGCTAGTGCCACTCTCTCAAAGTCAGCCTGTTCCCCCCACTGACGACCCTTTCACACCCCAAACTCTGCTCACAAGTTGCCTTTTGCTGGAAGTCCTCCTGACTGCCCACGCTCCACTCCCGCCCACCCCAGCCTCAGCCCTGGTAACCCTACCTCTGCTCAGGCCCCTACAGCTGCTTCAAAAGCAGCACTGTGAACCTGTGCCTCAAGTGGTACCGACTTGAGAATTAAAACAGAAAGGTGACAAATTATTTCATACCTCTAGGCCTCGGTTTCCCCATTTGTAACAGAAGAAAACCAGTGCTTTCCCAGGACACTGCTCACTTGGGTTCTCTGCCTGGTTATGGGGAGTGAAGGCTGGAGGGGCCTTTGAAATCATGTAAACTCGCTTCTCTTCAACTGATGGGGAAACTGAGGCAGGCGATGCAACAGAGTGAGCTAGTGGTGAGCAGAATGCAAACCCCACCCTGAAGTTCTGCCTGGACCCTGGATTCGAACCTCACACTTCACCCCTGCTGCAGTGGTCCTGACACACCCTCTGATGCCTCAGCCTCTTGGCCCCTGCAGGCTCCGGGGCTCCGGCTGCCTTTACCTGCCTCCAGTTGGGCCGCCCGGGCTGGGTGCGCGTCTGGAGCCCCGTGATGGAGTCCTTCTTCTCCTTCTTGGCCAGGAGGTCCAGGGCCATCTGCAGGCCAATGGCCTTCATGTCATTCCTGCCTAGTGCCGATGTCATGTACATGTGCAGCTCCAGGAAGCGGTCTGCGGACGGGAGGACAGGGCAGTTCCGAAGGGCCAGTGCCAGATGGGACAGCAGGGCCAGCCGCGACCCGACCTGGCACCTGGAGGGCGACCAAGGGCCTTGGAAGCCCCACTTCAACCAACACGCGGCTCAGGAAATGCCATGTAATTGATATCTAGGGACCAGGTGGCCCGCGTGTGAGTTGGCCCAGCCTGCGCCTGGTGGGCCCTGTGAATCTCCACCGCCTGCCTTGCCAGGCTCTAGAGGCAAGAGGGGAAACTGATCCCAGCATGGTCCCTGGGCTGCAGTGTCACTGTGTCTGGCTTCAGCTGCCTGGGGACACAAGCCATGTACACACACCAAGGGAGTGCCGCGGCTGGCGTGGAGAGGGGGGTGGGCAGACAGCTGCTCCCAGAGAGGGCAGGACTCGTTTGGGTCCTGGGAGAGAGGTGAGACTCGGAGGGGAGGTGGAGGAAAGGGAACAGCATGGGCAAAGGCTGGAGGCTAAAGCAGGCGTGGTGCCAGGGCAGGGGTGGGGGGATGATGTGCGTGGTGGTCTGGAGCAGAGGATCCTGGGATGGGGACAGAGGAGACAAAACTAGAAACACCGAGGCCAGAACACAAAGGGTCTTGAGAGGTGGCAGGAAACGGGGCGCCACGTGACAGGAACAGTTCTTTGCATGTGGTGTGCGGACTGAAAAAGAGGCGGGAAAAGAGCCGAAATCAAGGAAACCGTTAGGCCAGGGCATCTGTGGTTCTGTGCCACAGCACACAGGGACACGAGACACTCCAGCCCTTGGGTGCCTGGCCCTCCCAGGGAGGCGCTCCATGTTTGTGCCACCCTCTCTGTTTTCTCAGATGTGACTCGTGAATGTTTCTGGTTTTTTTTTTTTTTCTTTTTTTGATACTGGAGATAGAGTCTAAGGCTGTCATTCTGAGCTACATCCCTAGCTCACTTCTCACTTTTTGGAGGGTTTTTGACTTTGAGACAGGGTTTTTTTTAAGTTGTTAAGTTCCCCAGTTTGGTCTCAAATTTGCGATCCTCCTGCCTCAGCCTCTGAATGTGCTGGAATTAGTCCTGAGCCACTGGGCCAAACTTAATAAGTAGTTACTATTATTATTACTGCTTTTTTTTTTTTTAATATACAGGCTCTCACTCCATAGTCCAGGCTGGTCCTGAACTCACTGTGTAGCCCAGGATGGCCGTGAACTCACTGCAATCCTCCTGCCTGAGGCTTCCAACTACTGGATTTCAGGCGTGCGTCAACATGCCCAGTTCATGTAGTGCTGGGGAATTGAACTCTGGGATTTGCACGTGCGAAGCAGGCGCTCTAACCACTGTGCTATTCCTCTTGCCCCTGCTGCTACTTCTATTACTAAATTATTACTGAATTTATTGAGCAATTATTAAGCTTCAGCCACTTTTTAAGTGCTCCACAGACAACATCCCATTTAATCCTCATGACAGTTCAATGAAGTTGGTGCTAGTCAGACCTACAGTTTCCAAATGGGGAAACTGAGCCAAAGCAGATAAGTAGATGCCCAAGAGTCCGTACCTACTCACGATAAAGATTCAGACTCTGGAAGCGTGAACAAAGCTTAAGCTATAGAGATTAAACACCATAAGGCACAAATTCCCCTGTTCAAGCCTTGCTGTGTAATTAACATTTAAAATCCAGAGGACATGAAGGAAGGCAGCATATCCCAGTGGTTAGAGCACTTCCAACCTGAGCAAGGCCCTTGGCTTGCGTCCTAGTTTGGATCTAGAGTGTCTCACGGCCCCATGTGATTCCATTTCCCAGCTGCCCACTTGTGAAGGTACTGTGGCCTTCGGAACTGTGAGCTATAATAAATCTTTCTAAAGTTGTGGATACCGGGTATTGAGTCACAGCCACAAGAAAGTAACTAAGACAGTTTGAGTCCATAGCACCACATAAAAATTAGCTGGGTGTGGTGGTGCACGCTCGTAATCTCAAAACTGGGGAGGCTGAGGCAGGAGGATTGCCATGTACTTGAGGCCAGCCTAGGCTCCATGGTGAGTTCAGGACCAGTCTGGACCACAGAGCAAGACTCTGTCTAAAAAAAAAATAAAAGAAAGGAAGAAAGAAAGAAAGATAAAAAGGGAACAAGAGGCCACAAGTTTCTGCCTTAAAGGATGAAACCTGAAAGAAACTTCATGTAATAAAGTCACTAACTCAAGTGGCTTTGAGGATGCAAAGCTCTGGTTTAGCTATGAGCCTCTGTTTGTGCAGGTGAGAAAGAAGCAAATAGCAAATATTTATGCACCACAAACTAGAAAACTTAAAACTAAATCAGAACTTTTCCTCTGGCTTGTCATTGTGAAATTGAGTTTCCAATGAATTCACACAGGTAGAAGCATTTAGAACACAGCCAATGCTGTAGAAATGTTTGCTGCCTTGTTATGTACAGGCCACAGCGAGGAGAGTCCCCCTGGTGATCGGGGGCTTAGCGTTCATCTCCCACTGAGCACACTTGAATGTGAAGGATGCGAGTGTTTGTTGTAGCAAGCTACGCTGTTTGGATGTTTCTTGGAGCAAACTGTGTTTGTTTACTTGGGTTTACAACTGCGTTTATCAAAGGAATTTGAATTCACTCGTGACAAGTTCCTAATAATTACAAAGCCACCTAATGACCTCATTTCCAGTCTCAAACCTACCCCAATCTTCTTGAAGTCAGAAATTACCTAAAGACATTCCTCCTTGTCTGGCTTATTTCACAAGGAAAACAAAACAAAGCAACATAATGACTAACTGGTTCACTTTCGAACACAGTATAAAACTTCAGTATTCTAGCTGGGGTCCAGTGGTTGCAGGCCTGTAATCTCAGTAATCTGGGAGGCTGAGGCAGGAGGATCACAAGTGTGAGCCCAGCCTGAGTAATGTAGGGACTTAGGGAGACCCTAGTTCACAATCAAAAAAGAAAATGGGCTGAGGATGTAGTGTGATGCAAAGGCCCTGGGCTCAATCCCCAGTACCATAAAAGGCCCCCTAAGTATTCTATAAATAAGCCCCATGAAGGCTAAAGAAATACTGTATCATATTTAATAATGATGATAGTAAATGCTTAATAAAAAATGTAGGATATAATACTCAGAGTGGGGAGAACTATTATGGTTTGGATCTGGAATGTCCCCCAAAAGTCTCATGTATTTGATTGTTATGGATTGACCATGGAACCATGTGCTATTGGGAGATTACGGCCTAATCTGGAGGGGTGGATTACAGGTGTGTAAATTAGGACTACAGGAGTGTAGTGGGGGCTTACCACATCTTCCACACCTGGATCCAGGAAGGGTTAATCACTGGGATGAGACCTGGAAGAATACATAGGCTGCTTCCTGCTTTCCTTGGAGGACTAGTCTCAACTTGCCTTGACTTGCCTTCATGTCTGTGATGTCCTGAGATGCTGTCTCCACCTCTGCCTCTGCCATGTACTTCCACTGCTGCTGACCACCCCTGGTTGGACTGTGACCTTCTGAAACTGTGAGCTAAAATAAACCTTTCCTCCCCTAAATTTGTGGATGTCAGGTATTGAGTAACAGCAACAAAAAAGTAACTAAGACAAGAGCATTCAAACTTTTTTTCAAAACAAAACAAACAAACAAACAAACAAAAATGAGGATTGAACCAAGGACCTTTGCACAGAGCTACATCCCCAGTCCTATTTTATTTTTATTTTGAGGCAGGGTTTCCCCTAAGTTGCTTGGGCGAGTTTGAGCTTCCATCCCTCCTGCCTCACTTTTCAAGAGCACTGGGATTACAGTTATGCCTGGCCCAAACATTCAGTTTTTGATAAAAGTAAAAAGAAAGGGCTAAAATAGTTACCGACTTCATTCGTGGTAAAGCATTAATTACAAACTTTTTTTTTTTTTTTGAGGCAGGGTCTCACTCTTTAGCCCAGGCTGGCCTTGAACTCAGAGCAATCCTCCTGCCTCAGCCTCCCGAGTGCTGGGGTTACAGGCATACACCACCACGTCTAGCTTATGTGGTGCTGGGGAATGGAACCCAGGCCTTTGGGCTTCTGGGCAAGCATTTAACTGCTGAGCTCTTCCTCCAGCCCCTAAACCTTTTGGTTGCCACCTCATCAGGAAAACTACTAAGCATTCCTCTGCAATAAATACAGATTTCTATGTAGATATATTGATATATCTATACTTAGATATTCACTTCTCTTAGTGGACTTTGTGTATGTTACATACATAGTTTGTGTTGGAGTACAAGAAGCCCTGTGTGCCCTTTACCTTAAATAACTAGGGAAATAAACAGGACGGATGACACGGTTTCCTGCAGGCCACACAGGTGGCTGCTGAGAGGAGCAAGCGAGGCGAGTCCCGCACTCCTCAGCTCGCTACCCTGGCCCGCTGCCTGAGGCGAGGAGGCAGACCTAGGAGTTCAGGGGCTAAGACGGCTGGGCTGAGCCACGCACAGTACTAGAAAAGGGGTTGTGGGGAGACGGAGAGGGAAAGAAGAAAGAGGAAGGAAAGTGAGGCCAGAAGAGAAGAAAGAAGATGAAGGGACCAGGGGGGAAGGACAGAGGGACAGAGAAAGAAAGGCCCGAGCTGTGGAACTCCGCGTCAAGCTTCCCTGCGTCTCTGGTAGCGTCTCTATCTGCTCACACGTGAGGGAAAGCTACTAGAAGACCCTAGAATGACTAATACCGCGCACACAGCAGGGAACGGAGGGCGGTCCTCTAAGGATGGAGAGTGCCCGTGATCTACAGGTGCGAGGTGGGTTCCACAGGAGAGCATCCCCTGGTGCGGGGGCTGACTTAGACCCACCAGACACAGGGCTGCACACCCGTAACAAAAGCTAAGAGGGGGTCTTGAAAGAATCCAGAATCTTCAGTACCCCAATCGTGCACCGCAATGTACAGCGATGCCACGGAACCCAGACACAGTAATGTAAGAGTCACATTATCTGGTGTCTGATTAAAAGAAAAGTGCCAGGCAAACAAAGGAGCCAGAGAGTGCGCTATCACCGGGAGAAACACCAGCTATTAGAAATAGGCCCCCAAATAACGGAGAAGATGGATGTAGTGGACAGAGATGTGGAAACTATTATTATCAATGTGCTTAAAGACATCAAAGTGAAATAAATAGAAGAGAGAAAGGGAAGACATGAAGGACATGCACATGGAACTTCTAGAGAAGAAATACAATAATAAATAAAAAATACACAGGATAAAATTAACAGCTAGATCCTCCGGTTTTCTACATACATGAGTCAGTTTGTTAACATGAAATTTTTTTTTAAGTGCTGGGGTTTTGTTTAGGATAAGAGTGATAGAAAAGATAGTGCAGAAGGAAAGGTCAGTGAAGCTGAGCAACATGAAGATGTAGAAACAGAAACTCTGCAAAGAAATGAGCAGAGGGAGAGAGAAGGGAGCAAATACTCTGACTGACAAATAACTGAAATGACAGGAAGAAGAACAAATAGGAAAAATGTGTAGAGAAAACCAATGGCTGGAAATTGTCCAGATTTAAGGAAAAGGAAGCTCATCTATCTGTAAAGCTCACTGAGCTCCAAGAGCAAGAAACAAAGAAAATCACACCAAAAATTCATCCAGATGGATTAGTTCACAGGAACAGAATAAGGACAGCAGTTATTTTATCTGAAACTATGCAAGCCAGGAGGCGGTGGAACGTTAACAAAAAATGTTGGCTTTGATGATACCTTTCAAAATCAAGGTGAGGAAAGAAAGGTTTTGCAGACAGATGCTAAAACAATGTGTCACCTACAATATTTCAGACCTGCATGACAAGAAATCAGACAAGAATAAGGAAAATTATACCAGCTGGGAATCTGGATCTGTGCACACAAACACAAAAGAGCTAGAAATGGTAAAAGTAGGTGTGTAAATATAAAAATGGTCTTTTTAATTTCAACCCTTTTTCTAAGAGAGAGTTCCAAGGCCTAAAGGATAAAAAAGGAGAAGTGGAAAAGGATTTTATTCTACACAGACATAGTATTTGAAGACAAACTAGCCAGTTACGTATGTTTTTTTTAAAAAAAAACATAGCAACTGCTAAAATAATAATATAAAGCAACATAATCAATCAGTGATACAGTTTCATCAGATATAAAGTTAATCCTAAACAGGGAAAGGGGAAAAAGAGAAAAACAAAATGAAGACAGTAGATTTGAACTCAATCATATCAATAATTCTGCTGAGTGTAAAGATGATTAAAATAATAAAAAAGAAAGGCACTGTCTCCCTGCGCCCTGACTACTGTCCACAGGCCCCTGTGGCTCCTACCGTCCTGAGCCTCCTGGGCCTGGTCCATCTCCAGCTGGGTCAGCAGGCTCACAAACCACTCGAAAGCCCGCTGGTCTCGGTTGATCCAGATGAAGTCCACCTGGGGAGACCAATGGGCCTTGGTTTCAGAGGCGGCATCCCCTGTGTCCACACCTGGTCCCATCTGTGACCATGGGGCCTGCAGGGCCACGGGAGCACTAGCAGACACACACAGTCATCCTCATCTCACAGAAGGGGAAACTGAGGCACACAGAGGCGAGGAGCCTCATCAGGACATGGCACGACCAGAACCCAAGTTCCTGACGCCAACACCAGGACTCTCTCTCTAGTAACCCACTACCACAAGCAGTGTTCTGTGGTATTAGCTGAGGATGGGCAGAAAGGTTTTGGTTTGTTCTTTGGCACTGTCAATGGAGGAAGTGATTTCCAAAAGGCAAAGGGGGCAGGGACTGGGTGCACGCACGGCTCAGCAGCTAGAGCGCTCGCCTAGCAAGCGCAAGGCCCTGGGTTTGATTCCCCAGCACCACATATGCTGACTGTGGTGGCTCGTACCTGTAATCCCAGCACTCAAGAGAATGAGGCAGGAGGATTGCCATGAGTTTGAGACCAGCCTCGGCTACATAGTGAGTTCAAGTCCAGCGTGGACTACAGAGCGAGACCCAGACCCAAACAAACAAACAACAAAGTAATGGCAAACATGCCCCAAGGGGTCACGGGTCAGAAGCACCGGGGCCGAAACTATGCCCAGGCCACATGGCTTTCAGGCTGTACAGCCATTACCTTAGTGCCACCTTTGGGATCAGGATGTCTCTCAGAGGTGACAGGAACATTGATGCAGAGACCCGGATGTGTAGGAGGAAAGGGGTATGGGGGAGGGGGAGGAGAGAAGGTGGCATGGAGGACCCCGCAGGGGACTGGCCGTGTCACCCGCCCAGGGTGCACCACACTGCTGACTTCTGTTCCCGGGGGAACCCCAGGACAGGCGGGACCCGCCTGCCAGGGTGACACTCGCCTTGCGCAGCTTCATATCGTGGTCCTGGCTGCCCTCCACCCAAGCGTGCCGGCAGCTGGGGCACGTGCGCTTTCTCCTCCGGTGCCTGGGCAGGAGGGGCTTGAGGTTGGGCCAAGGAGGGGGCACAGGGGACAGGGAGGAAGGAGGGGGAGAGGACTGGTGTGACTCCAGGAAGTGGGCGGGGGGGGGGGGCGCGGGAGCAGGGAGCGGTCTCTCACCGGTACAGGACGCTCTGCAGGATGGAGGCGAAGGGCGTGATGCCGATGCCCGCCCCGATGAGCACTGCGTGCTCCGAGGCAAAGATCCTGCGCGTGGGGGTCCCGTACGGCCCATCAACGTAGCACTGCATGGAGGGCAGGATGGGGTGCTGGGGACAGATGGCTCCCAGGGCTTCTGCACCCCCGGAACACCCGGGCAGTCCGTCCTCTCCCAGGCTGGAGCTCCATCTCGGGCTCCTCCAGGCCTGGGGACGCCCCAAGTTCTAGGGGGCAGAGCTGGTGACGACAGGACCCAGCAGCACCTCCTGTGTGCACTTGCTTCCGCCACTGGGTGCTGTGGTGCCAGGGAGGTGGGGCCCTCTTGACACCCCGGCCCTGCTAGGGGAGCAGAAGCAAACGGAGAAGCAGGCTGGGCGCCGTGGACGGTAGGGACAGGAGGCTGCGGTTATCTGTTCCGGAAGTATGGAAGGAGCCCGGGCTTCCGGAGCCACCATAACCCTCCCCAAGGGCCGAGATCTGCCTCCCGGGGCTGGGGTCTCTGGGCCACAGCCACCTCCTGCACCTCCTACCTTGATGTCGCAGAATCGGTGGTTCTCAGAAGACGCATCTGAGACCTGCAGGGAGGAGAGTAGGGTGTCAGGGGTCCCCGGGGCCTGGGCAGCGACGAGCACTTTGTAGAAGCCTCTACGCTCTTGCTGCTCTGAGCCACTTTATTAAAAAGCGAATTTCCTTTTTCTGTCCCACCCCATGCTGGCTAGGGATGGTGGAGTCGCTCTGAGGAAGAATATCAGTTCTGTGATTATAAACAGACTCATCAGGGGGCCCCCAAGCCACCTAGGGTGCTCAGCTGTCCCCTTTTGCGGTGTAAATCCAGTCGCAGCTTCGTCTTCACAGTTCCCTCATCTGGTCCACCAACTATAGACCGAAACGACTCCAGAACCAAATTGTATCTGTACGGACAGGCACAGGATTCCCTTCCGTCATCTTACATCAGGGGCCCCCAACCCCAGGCTGGTAACAGTGTGTGCCTTGGAAGGACAGGGCTGCCGGGGGAAGCGGAGTTTTTTTCCCTTCCTGCTGTCGCTGGCCATTTCATAGCTACCTTCCCCCAACCTACTGAGTAACCAGAGTCCCCCCTACACCCCGTCCTTGGGAAGATGGTCTTCAACTAAGCCTATCTCTGGTGCCCAAAAGGTTGGGGGTCCTAAATAATGCAATATGACAACGATTTACAAGGTCTGAGCAAAACTATAGTGTGTGTTGAAATAAAAACATTATTTATGACGTGAAAGACACGGCGTTCATGCCTTTAATCGCCCTGGAAACCTTCCTCCTTGATGGAATGAGCGTAGCCAGGGTTGCTGCCGCTCTCCGAGGCAGTTCTGGAAGTCCTCTCTCCTGAGGGCCTTCAGGAGATGTGACTGAAAACACGGTGAATGTGCTGCGGAGTGCCACCCGATGGGAAGGCTGACTCATGAACACTTGATGGTGGGACCTTGTCCACCTTATTCACCGGAGCTGGCACTGTGCAACATCTATCTACCCTTCAAGGTGCCCAAGTCAACATGACTATCAAAGGTCAATGTTTTGAGGGCAGGTGTGATGGTGCAGCCGAAGGTCCTCGTGAAAGGTGACTTCCAGAGCAGATGGGGAAGCAGCCAGGTGATAGACAAATGTGTTGGAGGCAAGGTGTGGCCGGCTGCAAGGACACCTGCTGTGCGTGGTCCTGCCAGCCAGGTCTCACCCTCAGGCTCCCACACTCTCCTGCCTCCAGCCCGGGCTACCTCCACCCTCCCAGGGCCAGGTCCTCAGACGGGAACCCCCAAGGCTGGAGTCCTCTCTTCTCTCCTTGGACACACCTGGTCTTTGTCGCCCTCCCCCGCAGGTGCCTCTGGTCCACAGGTGGTCAGCTCCACAACCACATCCTTAGTGGAGGCCGTGACTGCCTTCGCTGAGGTGTAGGAGTGGAGGGGCTGGAGCGGCAAGCCCTATTTTATTTCAAAACACATTGCTTTATTGTTTAAATCACAAAGCCAATATACGCTGGTTTTTTAGAGAAAAATGTAAGGGCTGAGGGCATAGTCCAGTGATCAGAGTGCTTGCCTAGGAAGACCTGGGTTTGGCCCACCAGCACCACATAATAGCTGGATGTAGTGGTGCACGTCTGTAATCCCAGCAGTCAGGAAGCTGAGACGGGAAGACTGCGGTGAATTCTAGACCAGCCTGGGCTATATAGTAAGTTTGGGGGCAGCCTAGATTACAGATGGAGACACTATATCAAGAACTAAAAAAAAAAAGAATAAAAGAACAAAAGAAAGAAAGAATAAAGAAAAGAAAATTTAGAAGAAAGAAAGAGAAAAGGAAAGAAAACTCAGCCTCTTCCTTTAGAAAGTCTTCCCTGATTACCAGCACAATTTCCCCTAACCTTCCATGACCTCAGACTTTGCCCCAGCAGGGTCCCCTTCTCTGGCCTGCAGGATTCCTCTTGATTTTCTCTACCTGGATGTTAAATCCCCCAGATCGAGGCAGGGTTGGGTCGGGTGGAAACTTCTCCTCTTAGGACCCTCAGTAGCATTTTCCTATCTTAACTTGTCTCCAGCGAAGAGGTACAGCCTGCCAAGTCCATGTTCAGCCACCCATCATGTGACCGCTAACCCTACCATGTGGATGTCAATACATTAAAGATACCTGGCAGACTGGAACACACGCTCCTGGCTGTGCCTGGGTGGGCATGGAGACGAGGCCTCAGGTGCTGCTGAGGCCTCTGGTCCCTGCCCTCCTCCCTGGCGCGGTCCTCGCTCTGTGCGCAGCCACCTTGAACTTTCTGCCCTATGTCTGCCTTGGAGCCAGCCGATGATGGACCAAAACCCAGAGCCACTTGAGCCACTGTTCCTTTAAGTTGTGGTGCCCCGTACTGAGTCCAGCAATGAGAAGGGTGACCTGTGTCCCCAGACTCCTTGGCCTGTCCTTATTCTCCAGCAGTTGCTCTGACCTTCATCCCTCCAAATTCTCCCTGGCGCCAGCGATTGTCAGCTTATGGGCTCCAGCAAGGGCCCAGAAATAACAATGCTGACGTTGATCATGGAGTTGCTGGTGCCCTCAGCACCTTCAGGGGCTGGGAGCCCATCCCACCCAAAACTTTTCCACACTCTTTCAACCGGTCCTTGATGGAACCAGCTAAGAAAGGAAAGCCATGGGAGAGAACCAGCTCCATTTTATAGGTGCATACACTGAGGCTTGGCAAGGCTAGAGGATGTGCCCAAGGTCAGAATTAGAAAGTGTTGGCGCAGAGATTTGAGGTCAGAGAGCTCCTGGCCTCCAGTGCCCCTGTCTTCCTGCTGTCCCTCCTTCCCTCCCACCCTACCCCAGGGAAGGACATCAGACCAGGAAGGATCTGGGATGGCCAGGCTTAGAGAACCCAGCCAGCCCCTGCTTAGCTCACCTGTGTGTCACCCAACCTGTGAACACAGCACCTTTCAGTGGCTGTGAAGAAGGCCCCTTGGTCCCCAGGGCATCTGCCGCCATGGCAACCCCATCTCCCTGCAGCACTTGCCTGGGGTCTCCCCTGACTCCTCCTCATCCGCAAGCTCTTCAGCAGCCGCTTAGAGCCACAGCCTGTGGGTTCCATAGCCCGGAAGGACTCATACAACCTGTTGGTCCACTGGCCTTCGGACCGGACATGGAGCCAGATGATGTCTGAGAGAGAGACAGGGCCAGAGGGGAAGAAGTCCGCGCTGGCCTCTGGAAGGGAGGTGGCCCCATCTTCCCAGAAGCACTACTCCGTGGCTGGAGCTCTGGTTTCTGACCACACTAGCAGCAGCAGCCCTGGGACTTGGTCACCAGCCTTTCCCATGTGGCCTCCCTAGGCCTGTGACAGGAATTTGGGGTGCACGTGGGGGTGCTCGGAGGAGCCACGCACCTTTCTGCTCAGGGGCGCTGCTGATGGTGAAGGGGTGCCACTCGTAGCGGGCGATGGAAGGCACATTCAGGTACACGTAGTCACCAGGCCTGAAGTGGAACAGAGGGGGCCGCCTGATGCAGAGGTGGGTGACCTGAGAGGGAGGACACTAGTCACCCTGCAGCCCTGAAACTGGGGACACTGTCCTCTTGGAGGTAGCACTTGGCAGGGAAGGGCAGTGGGCTGTGATAAGGCCTTCTCAGGGCCACACCAGCGTCTCCGGGTGTGGACACTGTTCTGTTGCAGACCCCTCCTCTATGAACTATGGTGACACTGACAGCCAGGACATGGCCCCATTCCACCCCGCATGGCCACCTCCCCCAGGAACAGCGCCCTGGACAGCAGCCCCAGTGTCCTGAGCTCCTACGCCATCCACAGTCTTTAGGATTGTGTCACCTCTAGTCCTCAGCCACCCTCCACTTTGTGGCTGAGACACAGAGGCCCGAAAGGTTAAATAATCTACCATGGCCACCAGGTAGGAAGCTGGCATTTGGATCCAGCTGAGGCTGCCTGATGCCAGGCCCTGGTCACACTTCCACTCAGCTCCCTGGATCTTCACACCCCAGCCACCCACAGCAGAGCCCACCCAGCTCCACCCCCTCCTTCTCCACCCACACCCTGGGTGCAACCTCGACTCCATCCCTCCACCTCCAATGCACCTGCCCACCACAGTATCATTAGTGACCAGCGGCCCCCATCCATGGCCACAGCCTTGGGGTCAGGGCCCCTGGGGTGAGCCACCCAAGCCATTCTCCACATGGCAGCTAATGAAATCTACCCGGACTATATACCAGCCTCGTGTGACCCAGCAGACTGCAAGTACCTCTTCCCACCCGGGGAAGGGTTCCCGTGGCCTACATGCCAGGCCCTGCCCACCAGGCCGCTTGGCTGCAGCTGTGTCAAATTACCTACAGTCCCTCAAGTAGAATAAGCCCTTCACAACTCCGTCTCTCTTATGCTTTTCCTTGTAGCAATACCCTTTCCTGTTTTGCCAATCCTATAAAACTCCTATTCAACTCTCAAAATCCTAATACACCATTGCTTCCTTCATTCCAAAACCTTCTTTGACCTCTCAAGGGCAAGGATCTTAATATCTCCTGGCAGACAGCTCTGTCATACTTGGAAGTGCTGACTCCCCTAGACAGTAGGACAGTGCCTGTGCCACGTCTGTGTCTTAGGGCTGGTGCAGGGACAACCTACTTGCCACTCAGTGCTCCCTGAGCTGAATTGCAGATGCCCTTCCAGGGCCTCCCAGCGTTCCCCAGTGGTCCCCTTCTTCCAGTCTTGCACTCTCTTGGTCTCCTCTCCAGCCACCCGTCCCCCTCCACTCCCCCAGCCACCTCTGCCTGCAGGGGCCCTCGCACCCTGGAAGGGAGGAGGGTGGCCTCCACGATGTGCAGGTCCGTCATGCGGGACACAACCAGCCCCACGGCCTTCTCCAGGCAGAACAGGGCGCCGGGGAGCAGCAGCCACTTCCAGAAGTTGGGGCCATGCAAGATGAGCAGAAGCCACATGGGCAGGTAGGACAGGTGAGTCCAGTAGAACACCTGTGGGGCAAGAGGCTGTCCTCAGAGCCAGGATGACACAGCAGCCTTGGCCTTGGGGACAAGGCTGGGGCCAAGGTTCGGTGGCTCTTTGTTCTGGGGCTCGGCTGAGGGGACCTCTAAGGAAGGTTCTGGGATCAGAAGTGGCACACATCAGAGACATCTGCGTGGCCACATCTGGGTACAGCAGAGTGCCCACGAGCATCCCACGTACTGGTGGCCCGTAAGTTAGAGATGGGGAACAGCAGTGGCCTCCTGGGAGTGGACAAGAAAGAGCAGAGGACAATTGAAACACCTCTGGTGCTAGCTATGGGACTTAGGCAAGTTCATATTTCTTTTTATGTGTGTGTGTGTGTGTGTGTGTGTGTGTGTGTGTGTGTGTGTGTGTGTGTGTGATACTGAGAGTTGAGCCCAGGGCCTTCACACTGAGCTACATCCCCAGCCCATTTTATTTATTTATTTATTTATTTTTGACACAGGGTCTCACTAAGTTACCCAGGCTGGACTCAAACCTATGATCCTCCTGCCTCAGCCTCCCAGAATTCTGGGATTAAACACCTGCACCATAGGGCCCTGCTAAATTCATGACTTTTCTGAGCACCAGGGTCCTCCATGGTCCCGTGAAGGTGGCCATGCCTACTTCCAAGCCTCATTGCTAACCACAACAGGTGCCTTGGGTAGGTCTATCTCTCACGTGGCCTCCTTAGTCCAGGTGATGGTCACAGTTTCCAAGCCAAACCATTTGTGACCTCTTGAGAGGGAAAGAGGGAAGTGAGCCCCAAGCTGTGGCTGAGTATGCGGCTAATAGTTTCACACATATTAGCTCATTCATCAAAGGTAAAGAATTCCATGTCCATTTTACAGATGAGGAAGCTGCGTGTTGAGGCTGAGATCTGAAGTGACCCCCAAAAGTCTCATATAGTTGGAAGGTGGTTGGTTGTCTCGTCCAAGTTCAGGAGCTGAATATGGGGGTCAAGGGGTGAGCCCATCCGTAGCCAGAGCGTTTGCTTAGCACATACAAGGCCCTGGTTTTGATTCTTCAGCACCACATAAAAATTAGCCAAGCATGTCTGCATGTATCTGTAATCCCAACACTCAGGAGGCTGGGGCAGGAGAACTGCCATGAGTTTGAGTCCAGTCTGAGCCATATAGTGAGTTCAGGACAATCCTAGACTACCGAGCAAGACTCTGTCTCAAAAAAAACCAAACTAGTTGAATGCGCTGATACAGCTGGGCCGGTTTGGAGGCAGGGCGCTGAGATAGGGCCAGGAAGGGCGTGTTCCTGTCTCTGGCTCCTCCCTTCCCTCTCTGCTTCCGGCTACCACGTGTTGAGCAGCTGACCTTGGCCACGCCCCTCCAGCATGACCTTGCCCTCGAGCCAGCTCCCAAGCAACCCATTCCACTTGGGAGACCCAGACTCCAGTCTGATGTCAAACTGAACCCCCCACAGATGCGGACTCAAGAGCGACCAGCCTGGGACCCTCTGTGCGGGAATTATTTTTTCCTCTCTCTCAGTTATGCCATGCATCCAATCATCAAACTCTGACGACTCAACATTTTGTTTTCCCCAGCGGGACTAAGGATGGAACCCAGGGCGCTGATACTTAGCTACCCCCTCAGTCCACACCTTCCTTCCCCCTTTTCTTGAGATAGAGTGCATGGGCTGGGCTCAAACTTGCGATCCCCTTGCCTCAGCCTTCTAGGGTGCCTGGATTATAGGCACACCGTAGGACTGTGCGAGGTTGTTGTGGTTTGGTTCTGGAATGCCCCCCAAAGCCTCCTGTATTTGGATGTGTGGATCATGGAGGTGTGGTGGGTTAGGAGCCACTTGTGAGTTACAGGTGTGTGGTGGATCATAGGTGTGTGATGGACTACAGGGTGCACATGACCTCAAGGGGCAGATCACTGCGGCTTAACCTGAAAGCTCGAACACTGGCTCATGACTCTGGAGGTGCGGGTCATGGGACATGACCTGGCAGGGTACAAACTGGCTCCACCTTTCCTCCCTCACGGGGCTTTCTGCCCATCATGCCATGAACAGCTCTCCAGCTGCGCCTCTGCCATATTTCTACCAGTGTCAGCCGCCCACGAAGGGACTGAGACGTTCTGAAACTGTCAACTAGAATGAACCTTTCCTTCTTAGTTGTGGATTTGGCGTACGCTGTCACAGCAGTGAAAATGTAACCATGATAAGGTCCGTTGTGACCTTACCTGCCAGCCCCTCCCAGCCACTCTTGCTGCCTGGCCACACTCCAGGCACTTTCCGACTCCACTCAGCATGCCACACGCTGTCCCCTCCCCTGGAAGGCCTCCGACCCCTTATAAACACGTGCGTCTTTCGCACGGCACCTGAAATGCTACTTTCACAAAGCAGTTTTCCCATCGTCCTTAGAATACGGGTGAGATCAAATACCTCACCTTCAGAACAACTTGTCACATCAAAATTTTTAAATTGTCAAAATTACTTGTTTAATTATTTGTCTCTCCTGACATTTTCCATTTTCAACGTAATCTCTAAGACAGGAACTAAGCCTTAACATTGTATGCCCACAGCCTAGCATTTTATCCTAGTAAAAGATCAATGAATCTTTATTAAACTGTAAATGAATGGCAAGTAAATGAATTTGAATAATACTGGTCAACTCCTGAAACAGAATTACCAGCGTCATAATTATATCACAGTCAATCTTTTTCCCAAAAAAATTTATTACCATATATTTGCGATATCTAATAACTGCATTTGACTTGAGGAATTGGTGAATATACACATCACATCTTAACCATTTTTCCCTCCCCAATCCTCCCCAGGCCTCACCTCCACCACACCCACACTCCCCGTCCTGCACACAGAATCCAATTCCCTGTCTCCTGCCATCACTCTCCAGTTACTCCTTGATGGTGTCAACTATGCTCTGTCACAAGATGTGCAAGGTTCCAGCGTGTACGTGCACAGGCAAACGGACAGCAAGTGAGAACAAGCATGCTACTGACCCAGGTCAGTCTTCCTGACACTGCAAAGGTCCCTAACAAAAGACCAGGGGCAGAGCTTAACATGTCACCACCTTGCACAGAGGCACGTGAATATCTAAACAAAAGCAGCTTTAACACAAGCCTCCCTTTTCAGACTGAAAATTGAGATGCTCTAAAAGGTAGACCGTATGCCTGAAATGTTTGTGTTTATACACAATCTTTTTTAAAACAGGCTAGTTACAAAGAGTAAAGTCTCTCAAGTCAGAAAATAGGTGAATTTAGCTAATCTACTGAAGCAAAATCAAAGCTTAAATATTTGAAGGATAGGCACAGCTTTTAAAATTAAAAAGGAAAACTAAGAATTCTTAAATCAAAAATTTATTTTAAATTGTTAGGTTCTCAGTGCGCACGAAAGTTTTCACAACATACAGAGAGGTTAGCACATTAAACCATAATAGAAAATATACAACTTCCGGGATCACTAGGATGCTTATCTTCTTGGGAATGAGCACTGTCCGCTTAGGTCAATTCTGTCAAGGGGTTTCCAGAATATTTAGAATTTTGATATTATTGCGTAACAACTTCTTAATGAGGTTTTGGGTTTCTTCTTGACCTGCACATAATATTTTTTTCAACGTACTGCACACTACGGTGGCCTTTTCCCTCATCTCCGGTGGGACGAGGTTAATATCTAAGTACTTGGGTAACTGGGATCTGGAGTTGTACAGCAAGGTGATCACGGTCTCCAGGCCGCTGGCCTCCCCGCCGCGGCCCTCGGGCAGCGCATGGGCGCGGTGCATGGCCTGCAGCCGGTGCTCGGCGGCCCCGGCCAGGGCCAGGCTGCGCCGCAGGCTCTCCCTGGCGGCGCGGAGGTACTGGCCGTACTCTGGGTGGTCCCTGTCGCCCGGGGGGGCGTGCCGCAGCCGGGCGCGAAGCGCCGCGATCTTCCGCAGAATGTCGTCGTTGTTCATAATCTGCGAGTGCTCAAATGTGGGAACCTCCGGGACATCCGCCCTGGCTTCGCCCGAGAGCTGGGGCACGTCCTCGGGCTCCGTGGTGGGCGGCGCGGTGGGCGGCTGCGTGGACGCCGTACACGGGGTGGTCACGGGCGCCCCCGTGCGTACAGTGACGGGCTCCGGCTCGGGCTCGGGCTCCGGCTCTTCCTTTTCGATGAAAGGCTCTTCCGTGCGTACAACCACAGACACGTTGTTCGGCTTGATGGACCAGAAGGCCGTGCTTTCCGTGCGCGTTCTCCGCACTGGTCCCAGCGTGGGTCCCAGCGTGGGCCCCAGCGTGGAACCCAGGGCCGAGATGGCCGAGGACTCGCCGCTGGCCGGACTGTCCAACGCTGCGATCGGGGTCGACGCGCCTCCAGGGGCCCCGGTCTCCTGGGCCCCGACTGCCGCGGAGCTCCTGGGGTCAGGCTCCCCGGTGGGGACACTCAGAATGAGGTTCTCCAGCACTTGCACATAATGGTTCAGGTTTTGTTCCTCGTCGGGCAGCACGGTTATGCCTTGGGAGGAGAATTCAAATAAACCACCAGTTAACACGTATCATTACACACGACGCACTCGTCACTTTGTCACGTAAAAGCTGAAATAAAGAACTAGGAAACACGGTGGCTTTAACACAGGGTTAACTCTCAAAATGAGCACAGTTATTTTTTTTCAGATTCTTATTAAAACAAGGCACCAGACTGGCGCAAACTTGTATATGTATACAGTTCTCTACTTAATAATCATTTTCCTATGCAATGTATGATTCAACAGGCAACTAATTAAACCAAACTTATTATGTGCACTAACACAACAGGGTGCTAGAGTAGGCTTGAAACCGGCTCAGTGGAGCCAATTATTAAGTTTTTGGGAATATGATTCAGCCAGATGGTAAACACAGCCATCAGTGAAAATGAAGTTATCTTGTGATGAAATAAATTATACCTAACACAAAGGTATACATACACTTTCAAAACTCATCACTTCCTAATTATTTCATTTGGCTATAATCTATGCTCCTGAGGTTATTAATCTCTAGAGATCTATAAGATGGACCTGAGGCATATGGCTTTGATAAGCACCATTTAATACAGCTGACTACTGAAAATCACATTTATTTTTTAAAATTTCAAGTAGTTTTTTCTCAATTTATCTTCAGCAATTATATAATATAAAGGCACATTTTTATAAAGAAAAATAAATAACTTATTTACATATACTAATATTTATAAAACAAAGGAAAATATTGAATGGGTATGTAACAGTGCAATGAAACAAAAATCTTTGATCATGGCCCTGACTTACCATGGTTTAGCAATATAACCTTATGTAATTACTTAATTTCTCCAAATATTTATTTAAATATTAAGGTAAGTTCTGAATCTCTCCTTTTATCCCATTGAACTAAATGAACCAGATACATAAGAACATTTTTAAAAATAGTGAGGACTGTGCAAGGTAATGATTTTTATAATTCTAACTGCTGACGTTTCTCTTGGTAGACAGGGTCTTGTTCTGTAAGTCAAAGCTCGTCCTGAACTCACTAAGTAGCCCAGGCTAGCCTCAAATTCCTAAAGGAATTCTCCTGCCTCAGCCTCTCCCAAGTGCTAGATTACAAGCATGCACCACCATGCTCAGCTTACATTTCTCATTTTTAAATATTAATTTAAGGTTTCCTAGAAAATATAGTGTTTGTTAATAAGCACATTCAAAACATGCTTTGCTCTTATTTGAAAGAAAACATTAGAAGTTTTCCTGCTAAAGACAAGAGAAGACAGGATATGTCCTCTCTCCACTAGCATCTACTATCATGCTGGAAACACCAGTCAGTACAATTAAACAAGGGAAAATAATTACAGGTGTAAGAACTATGGAGGTATAATTACCCTTATATGCAGATGATATAATTAAAAAATTGACAATACCAAAGGAATCAGTAGAAAAGTTACTACAATAAAGAGAATTTAGTAAGATAGCAACTCTGTAATCCCCAGCACTCAGGAGGTTATTGTGGGAAGATCTCTGTGAGTTCAAAGCCAGCAGGAGAGTTTATGGCCAGCCTGGACTCCATATCAAGATCTTGTCTCAAAAAAAAATCAGTATGTAAGTCAGTACTAGAGTACTTGCTTGGCAATACAAGATCCTGGGTTCAATCTCCAGCACCAGGGGGAAAAAATCAAAATACAAATATCAATCAGAAAGACATAATGGGAAAGAAAGTGTCACTTATATAATGAAAATGAAGCAAAGTATCTCATCATAAACTGTAAAAGATATGCCCAAAATCTGTATAAGGAATTAAAATAAATGAATATACAAAGATATTAAGTGCTACTTCCTACCTGTGAATGCTACCTTATAATAATAAGTGGGGAAGGGGTCTTCACAGATATGATTAAGTTAAGGGTCCTGAAGTTATGATGGTACACACCTGTCAGCCCAGCATTCTGGGAGGTAAGGCAAGAACACAGCAAGTTTGAGCCCAGCCTAGACAACTTAGCAACCTATCTAAAAATTAAAAAATAAAAATAAAAGGAAGCTAAATTTAAATAAAATAAAAGGAGCCCAGGGATGGAGTCAATGTGAAGGCTCTGGGTTAAATCCCCAAAAAAAGAAGACAGTTAAGGATTCTGACATAATTAGATTAGCAGGCACGGTGTTGCAAGCCTGTAATCCTAGCATTTGGGAGACTGAGGCAGGACGGTTGCTGTGAGTTGGAGGCCAGCCTGGGCTACACTGTGAGCTCAGGCTCAGCCCAGACTATACAGCAAGACCCTATCTCAAAAAAAAAAAAAAAAAAAATCTCTGATCTGAGGTGCTTGTTCTGAATTAACTGAGTGGACTCCAAATACAAGATGTGGTCAAAGAACACCATGTGTGCTTAAATTTTTTAAAAATTACAGTAAAAAAGCTATTGCCATTAATAACCTTCAAAATACTCCTTACTTTGAACACACTTATGCCACCATTCCTGCCACGTGCCACGACCAAAAATGCGAAGAACGCAGCTGCACGTCAACAGTGGCCAGCTCGCCAAAATGTGCCCGTGTGTCCTCACGCACCTCATTCATTGGACCTGGCAGCACGTGACTGCTGGTTCTTCCCCTAAGTCAAAATGACCATGAACAGAAATGTTTTGAACTAACTCAGGACATGGAGGCAGCCATGGCAGAACAAATATTCTCACATTTTGGTGTTTGGTATTGAACCATCCACTGATAAAATTACATGATACCTAGAACACGTTTCTAAAAGCCGCAAGCCCAAGAAACTGAGGGTGGAGGTGGCTAGGAGGTAAGCGGCAAAGGACCGTGGGCAGAACCCCCCATAAAGGAGATCCACCACGAGTTAATAATAGTTAAAACTGGTTATACTTGTATATATATCTGAAAGTTTCTATAATAAGACTTGTTTTTAAAGCCTGGGAAAATTTCAATTCTTGGCAATGGAAGCAAACAGCTGTGCAAATAAATTATAAACAAATTTAAGATATGCAATAGGTTTAATTATCTTTAAGGCAATGCTGTCATTGTAACTTGCCAGACACTTGGTTCTCCAGTAACTTAGCTTGTCTCTTCTGAAAACCAACAGGATACTCAGGTGACTAGTAGGTAAGCTGGGGTGTCACCGGCCAGGCAAAGGAGGTACTTCCGGGTAGCTGAGTCCTAAAAATACCCGCCAAGAACTCCGCCCCCTCCTGTTACTCCGGCAACACCAGAGGCCGCCAGGCTGCCTAGCAACAGCAGCCCGCCTCCCACCGCGCTTCCCTTCCCCCTGGGCTCGGCTCGGTTCTATTCTTGGTGGCCTCTCGCCACACACTTTTCACCTCCTGCTTTTGTTCTCTCCCAACGTGGACTCGTTCTGTTCTCTCGGCGGTACACTCATCGGGACTGTCTGTGCACACTAATTTGACCTCTGTGAATACGTCTGCAAGGAAGGTGGTAGAAGCAGCCAACTCTAACAGCCTTATGGAGGGCCGTGGCCCGGCATGTGACACCAAATTCAGTCCTTACAAACCAGAGACTGCCCTTTTAGGAGCCAGCGATGGAGCCTCGCAGGCCTACAGGCTATGCGGGGGTAGGATCTCTACTGCTTTGACCAGCCAGGGGTCCAAACCAACAGCAGTGGCCAGCACACGGCTTAGGGAAGGTCCTCCTCCACCCACATCAGTGTCCTCCAGGGCCTTGGCTGGCACGTGGCCTGGGGCTAAGCAAGCTCAAGATCTGCCGGAGTCTCGCGTGAGGGTTACCGAGAGCTCCGCTGCCTGCACTGATCTGCTTGGTAAGTAAAAGGAGAACTGGGGACAGGATGGAAACAACAGGGAAGTAAACAAAATGGAACTAGCAACAGCAATCGGAAATCTGAAGGGGAATCTGGAAGACAGTGATTAAACCAATCATAAGGGCTGCAGGATGGCTCGGCGGAGGAGCGCTAAGTACCAGAGTTCGATTCCCCAGCACCACATAAACTGGGCATGCACCACCATGCGTGTACTTGGGGAGCTGAGACAGGAGGATTACCCGGAGTCTAAGGCCAGCCTGGGCTCCATAGTGAGTTCAGGACCAGCCTGGGCTGCAGAGTGAAACCCCGCCTCAAAAAAAAAAATCATAATAGCTCTAACTTATTGAGTGATTATTATTTGTAGGTGCTAAATTAGGGGCTTTGAATGCGAACGGTGTCTGGTGAAGAGAAAAAAGAAGATACTTAACATGAGCAATTTGCCTAAGACTGTATCTTCCTGCCTATAGACAGGAAGATGGGACTCAAACACAACCTATCTTAAAAGGAGATGCACCAACAAATATACAAATGTTACCAAGAAATTGTACATGGGGTTCGGAAGCACAGCACAGCAGTTAAGAGTGAGCACTTGCCTACCAAGTGCAAGGCCCTGGGTTCGATGCCTCAGTGCCACAGAAGCCGGGCATGGAAGCACACACCTGTAATACTAGCATTCAGGAGGATGAGGCAGGAGGACTGCTGTGAGTTCAAGGCCAGAATGGGTTACACAGTGTGTTTAGGACCAACTCTGAGCTAGAGCAAAAATCTGGCTAAAAAAAGAAAAAAGAAAAGAAATGCCCCAAGTATGTAGAATAGTCAGAATACAGTGATCAGTATCCTGAAGGAATGAGTCTATTTTAAAATACATGTTAAGTGAAATAAAATACACAAAATTTTACTGTCAACTGAACCAAAAAAATTAAAAATGCATGTATTAAGAAAAATTAAAATACATGTATTAAGAAAAATAAAAAAACAAAAATTTGCTCTAGTGCAAAAATGCATACCTTCTATTAAACTATATGCAGAAATATTAAAGATAATCCAAATATATTTTATTTTTACAAAGCATACGTAGGAACTGATGGTTAACGAACTATAACAGAATAAATCCATTTCACCAAGGTAAAAGTAAGTTAGTTACTTTTGAGTTTGTTATGAGGAAAACAGTAAGTTCTTCCAGATAAATCCAGTTTCCTAAGTATCATAAAAGCAGAGAAGTCTAGTTACTCAACTTTCTGTGCTAGATCATGTAAATTTGCATATATTAGAGTATCACGCCTGTAAATTAGTCTAAAATAGAAATATTTTGTTTCATGATTTAGGCACTCATTCCAAAAATTGTTAAATGATAGATTCATTGTATACTTTGACTTCTGCGTTTTAAAAATGCCATGCTTTTAAACTATCACTTAGATAAAAGAAAGGAACCATTTTTTAAAGAATTGAAGTTTAGCTAGGTTTGTTGGTACACATACAGGAAGGTAGAGGCAGGAAGATTACAAATTCAAAGCCAGGCTGGGCAAAATAACTACTTAGCAAGACCCTCTCTTAAAATAAAAGAACTGAAATAAGATTGGGGAATATAGCTCAGTATGATGATCCTAGGTGTGATTCCCAGTATTACAAACAAGACAAAACCCAATACTATGTTTATAAACCTTAATTTTACCAGGAAGCTATTTTCTTCAAAGTCAGTAAAGCTAATTGGTAACATTTATAAACAAGTGTTATATTTTACACTTTTATTATATCTTAATTTTTGTAATTTTGAACATAAAAAATTAACATAAAAATCCTTAAAGACTAAGAACCTGAAAATAGAACTTATGAGGTTCTGCCTCTCCTTTTACCATGGAGTTAGGAATGATTTGGTTCCTTTACCTTGGCTGAGGAACTATGATTTCTGAGGCCAAAGATATTGCCAAATTTTTTAAAAACTTAATGTCATTTTAGGTCATCAGTCATTTTAAATTAGAGAGATCTTAAGACATGTAAATTGACTTTTTAAGGAAACTATATGGCAAACTGCTCCAACAAGTCTCATTGCTCTGTTAACTAAGTTTTAAAAGTAATATTTGGAAATCTCAAGTTTCTAAAAATGCACTTTTAAACAACAATTAAAGTGCCTGGTCACACAAAACTTTAGTTGATAATTTCTTTGATGCTCTCTAATTAAAATAATGATTGTATACAAGTATATTTTATACAAGATGCTACATCCTTATAAACTGTTCTTGGAGAAACCGCATCATCAGCAAAGCTAAAATGCTACCATGAATTAGCTACTCAAACAATCTTTTCTCCCACATAATGTTTATATTCAAAAATGAAAACAAAACAAAAAAGCTTTGATGCTTCTAAGAAATAACATCATGCCCAAAATTACGCTAAGCTATAAAAGTAACAAAAGGCTAATATTAAAAGTCTTATACAGTAACATACCTAGCTCATTAAAGACCTAGGTTTTAAGAAAGGAAAAATTACGTTACTTTAAATCTTGGCTAAAGAAGCAATAGTTTCTACACTGAAGAAAAGGAAAACAGCCACGCTCACTTCTGTTGTGAGAGAACAAGGGAAAAAATAATTTTTAAAAGATACATAATTCAAGTGGCAGTGGCAGCGGCAGCAAACAAAGACCAGTAACAATTAGCCAATTTCAACAAAAAACAGAATCTCAGGGTCTTGTGAAACCAACAAAGACTTAACCTGTGAGTGGAATGTTGGAAAGAAAAGAGGGTGAGTCTGAAAAACTATTCAAGGAAATATGGCTGAAACTTTCCCAAATTTGGCAAAAAGCAGGAACTTTTAGACTGAAGAAGTTGAGTGAAGCCCATACAAAGCCATACCATGGTCAAACTTGTGAAAACTAAACACAAAGGGAAAACATCTCCAAGGAAACAAGAGAGAAACAGTATCCCTGATGCAGGAGAAGGAAACAAAGGCCAGAGGAAATGGCATTAGAAAAACTAAAACAAAACCAAAATAAGAGGGGGAAAAAAGAGGAGGAAATGGCATATATTTCAAATGCGGGCACAAAAGGCCCATCAACCTAGAATTCCACATCAAGGCAAAAGATCCTCGGAATGAAAAAGTGACCCAGACACAGGGAAGGTGCTTCCAGACCACTGCCCTAAAGGACACTCACCAGAAGGAAAGGACAGGACACGGGACCATGAAGGAAGGTCAGCGAGAGGAAGATGGACATATGCCACAGACAGTCCTTCCCTTGAGTCTTCCAAACTACACCTGACAAGGGGAAGCAGACATCACCATGCCCTATGTGCAGTTCATGTGTGAAATATGTATGGCAATATTTAATAAACCCCTGATATTCTTTATGTGAAATATTAAAGACAACTGCTGCTGATGGGAGAATAGAGAGAGGGGTAAGATTTCTCCATTTCACTCAAACTGGTGTAATTTTGATACCGATCCCTCAGTACAAAATGGCTACTATCTGATTATGTAAGCAAATAAAATTTGTATTTTAAAAACTAAGGCTTTAAATTCAGATGATCATTGAAACATGCAATTTGATATGAAAATAAGAGTAGCTCAGTGACAGGGTACTGGGCTAGCATGGATGAGGCCCTGAGTTTGATCCCCAGCACTGTTAACACACAAGTCAATATGCTTTAAAAGAAGAGATAAATTTTCAAAGTTTCACAGAAAGACAACGAAGTTCCACCGAAGCTACCCAGTCCTTGTACTTTAAGAAGTCACACACTTCTATTTTGCCTTTCGCTTGCAAACCTAATATCGCATTGGACCTTATAACCAAAATTTCAGCAAGAATACTTCATGTACATTTGTTATGATTTGCAGCTGGAATGGCCCCAAGGGCCTCATGCTTGGAATACGAGTCAATCATGGCGTTAATCCATTGATTTCCTGTGCTGTGCAGAGGTGGGGTGCTGGCTAAAGGGATGGATCATGGGACTTAACCCAGAAAGGATGGATCACTGGGACATGACCTGGAAGGCTATATGCCAGCTCCAAGCTTCCCCTTTCTCTCTCTCTCAGCTTCCTGTCTGCCATGAGTGAACAGCTCTTCTCAGCCAGGCCCTCTACCAGATCCTTCCACCATTGCCAGCTGACCACGAATGGACTGAGACCACCTGAAACTGTGAGCTAAAATAAAACCTTCCTCCCTTGAGTTGTGGGTGTTGGGTATTGTGTCCCACCAATGAAAAAGTAATAGATCATTCTTTAAGGACTAAAGTATAACTAGGATGTTTATTGACATAAGAATGAAAACACAGTGGCTTTGTCCACAAAGAACCCACATATATAAACTTTTAAAAAAAAATACCAAGAAGCCATCAGTTATACTCATAGATGGTCCAGGTTTTGGCTGCATGTAAAAAAAAAAAAAATGCTTGTATTTTTCCATCCACGTCATGCCTTGTCCTCACAAAGAAGAGATTTCCTTTATTCTATAGCAATTAAGTGCTGCAAGCAGGAACAAATACCCGAGAACTGTCACCACATAAGAACTGCCAGGTAAAACACCAGCATCTTCAAACAAAACTGAACTTACATCACCAACATGTAGTATTTCCAACTCATCAAACTAAGAACAAATGCTTCATTAGGGGGATGACTAAAGAATGGTCATAAAAGAAAACATTTCTTGTTATTCACCCAACTACTTTCCTATAAGTTACTAATTTAAATTCTAAATTTTGCTGATGAGTAAACAAGAAATTATGTACGTATCACTCAAGTGTTCCAGTGATATAACATTATGGTTTCACACTTCCTTGTCTGTATGTTCTTAGGTCTTGTCTTCCCACACGAATATGGGCTTCTCTCACGTGAGCTGTCGTGGCCCATAGGACATTACAATTCTGGCACAGCACAGGACCCCTGTAAGCTTGACATGGTGGTTTATGAAGCTCCATACTGGAAGCCAGCTGCCATTGTATAAAGAAACTCAGGCCAGCTATTTGAAATGAGGATTCACGTGGAGAGAGACCTACAAGAGAAGACACCATCTTGGATCTTCTGATCCCAGCTGAATGTAGCTGCACACATGACTTCAGCTACACCAGAAGCAGAAGAACTGCCCTGCTGAGTTTGGGGGGCCTACAGAATCACAAAAAAATGATACACTGGGGAGAGGCCGTCAGTTATGCTACAAGAAGTAACCAAAAACAGCCTCATTAAATATGTTTTTAAAAGAGGAATACAATTTTAGTTCAGGTGAAGAGTGAGAAATCAAGATATCACCCTATGAGTCATGCTAAAATATAATTGGAATTAAAATATATTCCTGGCTTGAAAATGTATCTCATTTAATTCTGTTCATTACAGTGACCAAAATAACAACAACACCTCCACCACACAAGTCTGGTATGCATCCCAGGCACTCTAGTCTTTGAGAGCACGACAGATTATGGGCGTGGGATAACCATTTGATCACAGAAAACAAGAACTCTTTAAAATCACATGGCATCCTACCAAAAGAACACAGAAAGCAGCTCACAGTGGCTCCAACTACTCAAAGTGTGAACATCTGAACCCCAGAAAAAATAAAAATAAAACAAATCAGGAGTTTTTAAAAATCACAAATATGACACTAAAAATACAGAAGTCTATCCTCTTCAAATAACCAACACTACGCTTATTTTTATTTTATCCAGATAAGACTGTCATGGGAACCTTAATTTCACACATACTGTCAGGTAACTTAAACACATTCATTTAAGGGCTACTATCGTCAAAGGAACAGAGATGGACTTCTGCCCTAAATCATTAATGGCCAGGCTAATGAAACTTCCTGCTACTCCGTAAAGGCCACTCTCAGGACATTCAACAACTATATAGCAGGCTTCTCATTATCACAGATATTAATAAGGAATGGCATGCCATATCACTGCAGGTGGAAGGGACCCTCCAGTGCCACATCCTACAGCAATGGGACAGTGGAAAGGGAACGTGTAGGCCCATAGGTGAATTTCCCCTTTACAATGTACTTAAAATCAATCTGCTTTTCTTTTGGAATTTGCTTGGTGACAGACTGGAACAACCGCTGCTGGCTGCTGCCTTAATACTGTCCTCACCTTGTGTGGCTTGTTAAGACAAAGGGCTTTTTAAGAACAAAGGCTAAAGATGCACAACTCACATGTTCAGCTTCTTTTTAATACCAATTCAGAGAAGCTGGTGGAGAAGTGTTGTCACACTGGACTAAAACCTGTACCATTTTTTGCTGATCTATACAAGGAGACAACCCGAGGAAAATACCAGTTTATTCACGAGATATAAAACCGACCCCAAAACTAACATTCCATTGTCTTGTGTTTGTGGCTTCAGACCCATGAGTATTTAGTGACTTAAAATTAGAAAAGGCAAATTATAAAACTTTAATAGCAGTTAGTATTATTTACAGACAACTATTATGTGGATGCTACTTTAGAAGTTGCACATTTAAAAGATTTCTCATTGAGAAAGCAAGTTGTATAGTAAAAGTTACACTGAAGAGCAATGATTTTTTTAATTGGAAAATAGTTAAAACTATGAAAACTCAGGAAACGAATGCATACAGTACATGCTCCATTTCCCCAGCGCCCACAGGATGTGCACAGGTGTTGGCGACTGTGGCATTCTACATGCCCGAGCCTCCTTATGTCAGGCTGACTTTAGATTAAAACCGTTCTAAGGTTTGCAACAAATGCATTTATTCAGCATGCCTGTGATGTGTGCATAGATAACCTAAAAACTATTTTAGTAGCCTGGTCTTACTTACTTACTGTCTCTTGAGACAGGGTTATGCTCTTCAGTCCAAGTTGATCCTGAACTCACCATGGAACCCAGGTTGGCCTCCAACTCAATCCTCCTGCCCCAGCCACCCAGAATGCTGGGATCACATGTGTGCACCACCACACCCAGCTAATCTTTTCTCTCTTTAGTCCAGGCCCTTCACCCTAAGCTATATCCCCAGTCCGTTTTTATTTCTAATTTTCAAACAGGGTCTCGCTAAGTCACAAAGTTACCTAGGCTGGGCTTGAGCTTGAGATCCTCCCTGCCTCAGCCTCCCAGAGAGCTGAGGTTATAGACCAGGGACACTATGCTGGGCTGCACTTTGATTATAAAAACTTATGTGCCTTATCTTTAGCACAAGCAAGTATTTTTTAAGTTGACTCTCTCACCAACAGCTGTTATGTATAAAGCAATACATAACTGAGTTAAGCCACACTGAAATAAACCTGGTTTCATTTGGTATATTTATTTAAATGTTTAAAATTTAATTGAAAAGAATAAGGCAGACAAGGTAGCCATGCGACACTGTTCTAGAGGTTCTACTTTCTACTTCTACTTTCCAAATTACATTCTATGATCTGTGTCTTGTACGTGTTTTCTTTATGTCATTTATCATTTCCTTTCCGTTGCCTAAAAATCTTAAGAAAGCTTAGGGAAGAGGGCCCAAGAAAACAAGTCAGAAAATTGTGAGGTTAGGCAGGAGATGGCGCTGTGTTATTGACTATCCAGACACTGCTGGGTAACAGTCCCAGACTGTAGTGCACGACAGTATTAATGCCACTTCACTGAAAGTCTCTACATATGTTAGCTGTGACTTACATTCCTATTGTTTCAAAATGCAATAATTGGTGTTAGGAATAATGATAATCAAATATAAAGAAAAGATAGTATCATCTTCATTGTTTTGGTCAATTACAGCAAAAAAAGATTTGACAAAGGTTTTTACTGAAACAGTTAAATATCAGCCCCTAAAGGGCTAATTTTGGTCAAAAGGATACTTCATTCAGAACTACTTTTTCCATCGTTACTATAGATTCTATTGTATTTTCTTTTTCCTTTCACCCACTCTTCTCCCCACTTCTGGGACTGAACCCAAGGCCTTCTCACTGAGCCACATCCCAAGCTTTTTTTTCTATTTGGAGACAGGATCTCACTGAATCACTAGGTTGTCCAGTCTGGGCTAGAAACTGTGATCCTCCTGCCTCAGCTTCCTGGAATACTGGGATTTCTGGTATGTGCTACCAGGTCCAGCTTCATTCTTTAAAGCTAATTGTTACCTAAGACTTTTAGACTTTGCAGTGAGGTGGGGATGCTGGAGACTGAACCCAGGACCTGGCACAAGCTAGCTAGGTAAGCATTTTACCACTGACCTAACCCATGACCCTCCTCTTTTTTTTTTTTAATTTTATACAATCTCCTTAAATTGCCCAGCAGGCCTTGAATATATAATCCTCTGGCTTCAGCCTCCAGAGCTGCTAGGATTACAGGTGTGTACCACCTATGCCCAGTTTAATTTAAGCTCTTTTAACAATTCTGAAACATGGCTCTGCATACTTCATACACTTTTTTCGCTCCTGCTGAATTTTATTGATTGATGTAGTTAAAAGAAGCTTCAATAGCATTAAATGTTACAATTACAGTGAGAGCAGATGGGCAAACTATGCAGGAATGTGTGGATTATCAGATTTCAGATACCATATTTATATACCTCAAGATGGCAAGGGCGCGGTTAACATAGGAAATACAGCACTGCTGAACTTGACCTTCCTGGTTCTCGCAATTGGAGAGGAATGTCAGAGTTCCTGAAAAGTCGTAAGAATTCGGCTCAACTAAGACTGCACCCCTGTACCCAAGCCTGCTCCCTAGGAGTGCACCCTGGTCAGTGAGTGTCCAGTCAGTGATGGCAGCTGCAACAGCCTGCACACATACGGGGGGTAGGGGGGGTCAACACTCACTCAGTGATGACCAGACAGTAAATATTTTAGACTCTGCAAACCATAGGGCATTAGGCAACTACTTAACTGCTGTTATGAAATAACATCAGCCAATACATGAAGGAATGGTTGTGATGGTGTTCTGATCAAACTTAATGAACAGGGAAATTTGAATTTTGCAGTCTTTCACATGCCACCAAAAACCTTTCCTATTTACATTTAAAAATGGAAGCACGGCTGGTGGGGCAGGCCTGTAATGCCAGCACTCTGGAAAGCTCAGGCAGGACAATTTTGTTTGAGCCCAACCTCCAAAACAGGGATTAGTGAGACACTAGCTCAAAATCAAAAATTAAAAATGAGCTGGCAATGTAGCTCAGTGTGAAAGTCCTGGATTCAGTCTCCAGACCAGATAAAAACAACCAAAACCAAAACAATGAACAATAACAATTAAAAATGTTAAAAATCATTCAGCAGTCTAACCATACAAGAACAGGAGGCCTGTGGGCCAAGGTCCCTGGGGAAGCCAGCCACAGGGGACCAGGGTGACAGACGCGCTCAGACCCCACAGGTCATGCCCCAGGTCCCAGAGAAGAGTGACGAGGCGAGGCCAGCAGGCAGGACAGTGAAGCAAGGAGGACAGCAGGATCCGGGACAAAGACGAACAGCCTTTGCACGCCATTCCCTGGGACACCGCACGTGAGTCACTCACCCCGATACCCTGGCACAGACGAAGGCCACAGCACCAGCGCAACTAGCAGGACTACAGGCTTCATGGGCGTCGTCCGCAGCACTCCGCCATGGGCCGGGGACCTCGAGGCCAAAAAGGGAGGGTATCCGTGGCCTACTGCCCACCACGTCACGGCCCAGGGGACCCTGCAACCGTTGTCGCCAGCCCGCCACGCAAGGGGGCGGGAGGGGGGCGCAACCTGCGTGCGGGGCGGGGCTTTGAGGCGCATGCGCGCAGGCTCCCCTCCCCGCTGGCAGAGGGAGGAGCGGATGGCGTCGAGGGTGGCCATGGGCCTCGGTCTGTTCCATGCTAGTGACAGAACCCTGGCTAAAACTTGGTACCTGAGCAGAAGGAGTTGGCTGATGAAAGCGTGGAAATTGCAACATGGAATGTTACGACGGCAGGAGGAATAGTGACTCTGAAGCACAGAGTCCAGTCTGCTCCGAACGTGAGTTGTGGGGAGACGCGCTAGGGCAAGTGGAGGAGGGCTTGGAGCATCCCACCAGCTGACGGTAGGTAGTTCACGCCAGTTTTGTGGAGCGAGCAGGTTTGGGAGGCAAGTGGGAAAAGGGCAGCAAGGCCATGAGACACACTTTCCGGGGCTTGAGTTGTTCATTTGTTTTACTTTTCAAAAACTAAACACTGTATTTTTGAAATTTTTGAAAAGGCAAAACTAGGATCAGGGAAGAGTGTGACTACAAAGAACAGCCAGGAGGGTGCTATTTTTGGGATGATGATCATGGCCCCAAGAGTCTGGAGTAGTACGTTAAAATTAGTAGACATGTACACCATCATCCATTTTACTGTATGAATTTTTTTGAAGTGCCATGTACTCATATCTTTGCCTGAGAAGCACTGGAGCATAGATTTTAATATGAGGCAGTAGGGTTTTGAGGTGGAGAAGGTTATGATTTATGATGAGGTTTGGATTTCAGGAAGTTCAGTCTTCCCTGCAGTGTCAACAGTGGATTGTGGTGTGGGGGTACCTGGAGGAGTAGCACAGTGGTTAGAGTGCTTGCCCAACAAGTGCAAGATCCTGAGTTTGATTCCTCAACACCACATAAGCCAAGTGTGGTGGGGCACACCTGTAATCCCAGCTCAAGGGAGGCCAAGGCAGGAGGATTGCCATGAGCTCAAGGCCAACCTGGAATCCATAGTGAGTTCTGGACAACAGAGCAAGACCCTGTTCCCAGAGAGAGAGGGGATTGGAAGGAATCAAGTTAGAGGAGACTTCCGGTTATCAGGAATGAGTTGATAGGAGCTGGGACTGTTAATAGCAGAGGACATGGAACATGTGGACAGACCTGGGAGACATTTAGAGCTGATAGCAACAAGACTAGAGGATTGACTTCCGGTCAATATGGCGGCTGAGTGACAGAGTTGCACAATGTCTCCTCATCAACCCACTTAAGAAGTCAAGAATTTAGTTAGAAAATGCGTGTTCAGTGTAGCTAGGAAAGAGAGGAGTACCTCAACAACTGAAAGGAGGCCAGGGGAAGGTCAGAAATTCTGAAGAATCATCGAAATCAGAGGGGAAAAAATCCCAGCATCCCAGGGAGCCACTGGAAGCAGCTGCAGACGGAAGAAAGCTCATGTGGGCCTGGGACATCTGATGGAGCTGGGAGAGGACAGAGCACCCCGACAATGAGGAGTCTGCGGGAGGGTCAGAAATCCTGAAGTCATATCGGAAGAGGAGGAAAAGGGCAGTGGACTTGGCACAGTCCTGAGCTGCTGGCATCCACAGACCACAGACAGAGGAAAGTCCAGAGCCAGAACCTCACTCTGAGAAAATGCCCCTGGGAGTGCAGATCAGAAGCAGTGCTCAGCATCAGCCATTTAAAAAAGAAGGAGGAAAAAAAGAGAGCCCAGGACTGAACCCTTTAGAGTAGAAGAAAGCTCAGAAGAGCACATCAGGACTTTTGGGGTCACCCTTAAGCAGTGCACAGGAAGAAACACACAAGAGGCAGAGAGAGGAGAAAAGAGGGGGAAAAGGCTGTTGATCCCCTGAAAGGCTCAGGGGCACCTCTTCTCCAAGGGTGGAGAGCCCCACTCTGGGAGAGGGAGGCCAGAACAGATGGGAGAGCTTTGCTGAAGGGATTGGGATGAGCAAGATACCTCAAAAGGGGGACAATTGCCCCATTCCTCCCACACTTACCAGAGGCTTCCGGTTTGCCACTGCCCTGCATGCCAGAGGCATCTAGGACTGGAAAGTACATTACCTGCCTGTCCTGTGAGCCAGAGGCTTCCAGGGAATTACATCATCCTGTCAATCCTGAGCCCCGGAGGCTTCCAGAGGCTTCCAGAAATTCCATCGCCCTGTCTGTCCCTTGGGCCAGAGGATTCCAGAGGCATCTAGGACTGGGCCTTCACCAAACCCTTCATTCCTGTGCACCAGAGACAGCAGAACCATGAGGAAACGTGGTAATAAATCTCCTACAAAAAGACCTGACACCCCAGAAGATGATACCAGGGGATACTGAAATTGCAAAATCCAAAGATGAAAATGGCAAAAATGATGGTGACTTCTGGGCCCAGAAATACATTGAACTAAAGCAGAAAATGAAACAGCTCAAGAGCTACACCAAGACATAGCTAAGCAAAAAGCAAGCCTTGAAAAGCAAATAGAGGAGACCAAAGAAGAAATAAACCAGAAGATAATAAAGGCAATACAAGAAATTAGAAAAGAACGCAACAGAGATTAAAAAAAAATTGAATGCAGATATTCAGGATGTGAAAAACACACAAGAAATAATAAGCAACCACTTTGAACATCATCGGAATAGAATGTTGGACCTAGAAGATAAAGTGACTGAGCTGCAACATACAGGCCATGAAGATCACAAGGTAAATAAGAAAGCGAATCATTACAACGGCAGGTAGATGATTCCAAGAGAAACAACCTCAGAATTATGGGAGTCCAGGAGAAGACTGAGGATAAAACAAAAGGCTTAAATAACACGTTCAACGAAATTCTGGAAAAAAAAAATTTCCCAAATCTAAGAAAAGAAATGAACATGGAACTACTGCAGGCATAAAGAACACCAAACAACTTTGATCAGGAGAGATACTCATCACGACACATCATAATTAAAATTCTAGAAACCCAACACAAAGAGAAAATACTAAAAGCGGTAAGAAAAAAACAGAAGGTTACCTACAAAGATAAACCAATCAGAATAACTTCAGACTTCTCAATCCAGACTCTAAAAGCCAGGAGATCACGGAGCAATGTCATCCAAGCACTAAAAAAAACATAAATGCCAACTAAGACTGCTATATCCAGCAAAATTATCTTTTAAATTAGAGGGAGAAATTAAAACTTTCCATGATATAGAAAGCTTAAAGAAATTTGTAGCCACTAAGCCAGCATTGCAGAGAATACTCAAAGGAAACTTAGAAAGTCAAAGGGAGGCCAATGACACCAGTGACCCCAGAAAGAAAGCAACAACAGCTAGAGGAGAATGAGCTGAGAAAAAAGTAAGGCTATGCATGAAATTAGGGATGAATTGGTAGGTAAAAGGATAAACCAAATAGGGCAAAATGTTAATAATTAGTGAACTATAAGTAAACAATTTATGAGTCAAAAAATCTGAAATAACTAAGCTATTTATTGCTTTAAGTGTAATATACTTATGTGATACAGATTTATGTCCATTTAATGTAGCAAATTGATAAAGTCTTAAGCTTGTTGAATGAAGCAATTCACTTTTTTTGATGTTGAATATGAGTTTATCCTCTTTGAGAAGCAGAAAGATAAGCAGCACCAAAATAAGTTGGAGGAAAGGTAACATCTAAAGAGAAAATATAATAAAAAATAGATTGGTAATTAAACCATCTGATTGATATACTTCTAAAACAGTACCAGCTGTTCTATAAAATTGGTGAAATCTCCCCGCATCCTTATTATTAGTAATAGTATAGTAGTGTGCAAAACAGAATAATTACTAATTAATAATTCAACATGGGGAATTGACATAAAATAAATTAAGAATATGAATGCATGAATATATGGGTGGATAGGCAAATAAAATTATAAACCAAATCTAGCAGAATGTTAGTAATCAGTGAAATGTGAGTAAGTTATGAAAGTTTAAAAATTCTGAAATAACTCAATTTGCCTTCATATCTGTTACTTTAAGTATATTTATGTGATATAGATTTAAGTTCATTTAATGTAGCAGTATGATATAATTTTAACTTTGTTTTATTGTAGCAATTCACTTATTAGGTCTTTGATGAAAATTATCCTAGGAAAACTGATTGATGTAAAGATAACCCTGTGAATGTACAAACCTGTACCTTCCAGTATTCAGCTAAGCATTTGAACTTTTTTTCTTCTTTCTCAAGTTTACTAGTCTTTTGAATTACATGCTTGTAGTTATCTTCTAATGTGGACTGGTGGGTAAGGCCAGGTTTAAGAATATCAACAAAGATATAGCAAAATATTTAAAAAGAACATTTGGCAAATACCCCAATAAAGGGATTGTTTGGATTCAGAGAAGAGGCATCAAGATTTGACCACTGTGACCCATTCGAGGAATAGGAAGCTGAGTTAGAGCGGTCACTTAAGTGAAATAATATAGGTGCAGAAAATTGAATACGTTAAGTACTGTAGAGTCTCTCTGACTTGGAAAACCCAGAACACAGCCATTCTATAGAACCACATGAAGTGATAGCCAGAGTTGGGGGAAGGGATAGTGAGGGGGAGGGAGGGTCAAAAATGGGAAGGGATTGTAAAGTTGATATGATATATATGTGCACAAAATACTCAAGTTCATTGTAAACACTATGTATTGCGTATGTATATTAATAAAATAGTGGGGAAAAATACAAGACCAGGGGATTGTTTGGATGTAAAAAGTGAGAGTGGAGAAAATAATGCCCAGATTTCTCTCTGGAGTATCTAGGTATGTGGTGATGCCGTTTACTAGATAGGAAACACATTTATGGAGGGAAGGAAGATAATGAGTTATTTTCAAAATTAGTATAGTGAGCTGGGTTTGGAGCCTCATACTGGAGTGACCTATCCAGTGAGCAGATGGATTTGGGCCCCTGGAGAGAGATAAAGAGAAAAGTGAACAGTTGGAAGACAGGAGCCTCTAGAAGTAGGGGTGGCTGAGATTATCTGAGGAGTCTTTAAAGAAAGAAGCCCATTGGGCTTGAAATAGATTTCCAAGAAACATGAACATGACAGAGCAGGATGGACTGGCAGCAGGAACCAAAAGTAGAAAGAGCTACTGAACTAGAAGAACAGAGGAGTTTCATGGACAAAGAAGAGTCTCAGACTATCTAATTGCTTCCTAGAAGTCAAAGAAGAGAAGGACTTTGCTTTAGCAACAAGACTGTTGACAGAAGCAGTTTCACAGAAGTGGCTTGGGCAGAAACCAGACCCCACTGAGTTGAAGGATGAGTAAGAGGCGATAAAATGGTGACAGCTAGCACAGTACAAAGAACCATTTCAGGTTTGGTGCATGAGTCTTCAGTGTGCTCCACCAGTGCACAGTCCAAATATAGCAGCATGCCAGAATCAAAACAGTTGCAACTATTTGGAAAGCAGCTTGGAATATATAACCAAATCCCTAACATAATAGACACACTCCGGTGTAAGTTACGTAACAAGATTCATGGGGAGAAACTTTATATCCTAAAATAACCATAATCTATAATATAAATACAGTTAATGTACAGGCTAAGAGAATAGTAAAGTTACGGACTAAATATGGACATTCCTCTTGCTTATATGTTGAAATCCTGACCTTGTCACCCAGGGTGGTGAGTCGAGTGGAACTTATGAATGATGATTAGGTCTCAAAAGTAGAGCCCTCAGAGATGGAATTAGCATCTTCAGAGACCTCAGAGGGCTCCCTTGCCCCTTTTTCCACTTGAAGAAATCAAATGAACATGGCCATCCAGGAACCAAGAAGCAGGCTCCTACCACACACCAAATCCGCCAGCCCCTTGCTTTTGGACTTTGCAGCCTCCAACTCTGAGAAGTAAGTGCTTGTTATTTAAGCCACCCGGTTTATGGTATTTTTGTAACAGCATCATGAAATAACCAAAACAAGTAAGTTATATTCATGGGTTAGGACTGGGAAATCATTAAAACCAGTAAAATATACCTGATACCTGATTTGGGGAAATGATCATGTTGCAGTGGATCCTGTTTGAAGACACTGACTGAATTCTTTCTGTTACCTTTCTTCCTGCATGAAGATATCAGCAGTTATGTTCTTACTGCCCATATTTCAGGGAAGATACTGTGGTTTGGATCTGGAATGTCCCCCCAAAGTCTCTTGTATTTGAATGTTATGGATTGTTTATGGAACCGTGTGCTGTTGAGACATTCAGGCATGGTCTGGAGGGGGGATTGCAGGAATGTAGATTGGACTACAGATGTGTGGTGGGGACTTATCCTATCTTCCACACCTGGATCCAGGAGGGGACGATCACTAGAATGGGACCTGGAAGTGTATATATGCTGCTACCTTCCTCTCGGACTAGATCAGATAGGACTTGACAGGACTTGGCTCCTGTTTGTGATGTCATGAGGAGCTCCCTCCACCTCTGCCTCTGCCATGTACTTCCACTGCTGCTGGCCGATGCTAAGTGGCTGTGACCTTTTACAATTGTGAACTAAAATAGACCTTTCCTCCCCTAAATTTGTGGATGTTGGTATTAAGTCACAGCAATGAAAAAGCAAGAATGTTAACTAGAATCTCTTATATGGAAATGTAGTGAGAAGCTAGATTTTTTTTTTTTTAATTCATGGTAGAGTTGAGCAACCACTTTTGTAAGAGGTGCTGCTTAGGTGAACCTCTGTGGGTTTTGTTTGTTCAGTGATGATGCCAGATTTTGACTAGCAAGAGCCAGGGAAGCTGGAACACGGAAGAACGTAAGCCACAGGTTGGGGGGTGTTCAAGGTACGTAGGACTGGATTTCCCGCATGGAGTGTCACGGGCGAGGGCACTGCAGAGAGCTGCAGACAGAAGCTTCTGACTAGTTTGGGGTGCCAAAGAACACTTCTTTCTCTCTCTTTCCATGACTGGGTTCAGAGGAAATTGCAATCTTTTTGTTCTTTGTACTGGGGATTGAGCCCTGAGCCTTCACACTGAGCTATATCCTCAGCCCAGTGTTTGGTTCTGATTTAGAGACAGGGTCTCACTACATTTTCAGGCTATCTAGGCTGGGCTCCTCCTGCCTCAGCCTTCCAGAGTACTGTATTGATAAGCCTGCTCCACCAGGCTGGCTTAGCTGGAAACTGCAATCTTTTCAGATGTTCTGGGTGTCCAGAATGGGACCAAAGCAGTTGCGCATCTCTGGTTGACTCACTTACTTACATAGATAGTCTAAGTGGAATGCCACCTGGGGTCTCAGAAATGCTAACTATGGGCCTCTGACCTTAGGCAGGCCTGGCCTTACACCAGAAAGAAGCCGAGTGTATGGCTATGTGAAGGCCTGGTAAATATTAGCTAAGTGGGGGCTGACCTAGTAACTTGATTCTAATAAACAGAATGTGAAACATGGTGGAATGTCACCTTGGAGATTAGGAGTCAAAAGGACCGTGGATGGCTTCCATCTCGGCATGCCTTGTCACTCTTTAACTCACTGCGTGGAGGCCAGCTGCCAAGTTGTGAACTGCCCTGTGGAGGGACCTATGTGTTGAGGAACTGATACTCACAGCTGACACCCGGTGAGTACCTGTGGCTCTCAGCAGCAGTCAGAAGAGGGATCTTGGAGTTGGTTTTCCAAGGCAAGGCTGGACTGTATATTGACCCACCTAACACCTTGATTGCACTTTTCTGGGAGAGCCACAGGCACCCAGCTAAGCCACATCTGGATTCCTGACCCAGAGAGACCAGAAGATCATGAATGCTTTGCTATTCAAAAGAGGAGAAAAGCATTTGCTAAGTGACAGCAGAAAGCAAAGGGGCTACGGCTGGAAAGGCAGCTGCAGTTGGCTACCTGCTTGATTGAGTATGTAACTGTCCATTTTTTCTCAGGTTCCATCTTTTTTCATCAGCCAACCAAACTGGCAGCTTAAATACGTCTTCAAACTCTGATGATAGCTCGTATTCGAGTGAATTTATACAAGTCCTTGAATACAATGTAATCAGAGACACAAGAGGAATCGGGTTAAATCCCTGACAAGGCCTGCTGCAACCCATGACTTTCTGTAGCATTTTGACCTTGTTTTGTGGGATTGGGGATGGAACCCAGGCTCTTCACACTGAGCTGTATCTGCAGCTCATTTTTTGATTTTTTACTTTGAGACAAGGTCTTACTGAGTCACCACCTTGCCCAAGCTGGGCTCAAATTTGTAATCCTCTTGGCTCAGCCTCCCAGAGTGCTGGGATTACAGCTGTGTACCGCCATACCTGCCTCTCTCTTCTGTGGCCTCCTGAAGCTCCAGGAATTAGTGTAGTTAGCCAGCAGTCAGTCATCCCCGAGGACGGGGACTTTCCCTTTTTTATTTTTTTATTTTTTGAATGCAGGTTTATTTATGATCACTAGTCCCTTGGGGAATACAAGGATCTGAGAATCGCAGTACATGCTTTGGTGTTATTACTGAATTCTTCCTCTAGGGTTTCTGGCTTTCCTATCCCTTGGATTTGTAAACAGACTCAGGTCTGGCAATTGAACGAGGGGCTGTGAGAGATTCAAGTAAGACAACTGTTTTATTAGAGTTAGACTCAGGGTTATGTGTTTTGTTTGTTGAGTTGTGTAAATCCACAAAGATCTTAGCAGCTTCTATGTGGTAAACTATCAGAAGGCGTGTCTCCACTGTGGAATTCTAGTAACAAAGAATGGTTTTAATTCTAAATACTCTATGATCTATATAAGTAACATGGAAAAAAATCTCTAAAATGGAATTTTGAGTGGAAAAAAAGCCAGAGTAAAGAAAAACACATTTTTATTTGGGTAAAGTCACAACACTGTTACAGATTTCCATGAATTCACCAGAAATCGTTCTAGAAGAAAACACAGCAAGCTGACAATGGTGTCTGTTTCTAGGAAGAGAAATGAGATGGGGGGAAAGGAGAATTTTACCTTTTACTCTCTTTTCTTCTCCCTTGAATTTTCCACACAAGGTCACTCATGGAAACATTGTTCACAGAATTCAAAACAATTTTTTGAACAAACTCTAGATGCTTAGAGGAGGGAATTGCAAAAAAAAAGATGCATATTGTGCCTTGTTCTTCCATTTATTGGCTGTATGGATTTTTTTTCTGGGGTATTGGGGATCGAGCCTCGGACCTTCGCATTGAGCTATATGCCCAGCCCGTTATTTTTATTTCAACACAGCGCTCACCAAGTAGCCCAGAGCAGGCTCCGGCTTGCCATCCTCCTCCTCTGCTTCCCACCAAGCTGATATTACAGGCCTGCGCCACCAGGACTGACTGACATTAAAATAGTTTTAAAGTGGCTGACTCACCAAAGTATGTAGTCTGCTTGTCTGCTGCCCCTGTGGGTTCTGTCACTGCCTTAGTTACTTTCTTGTCGCTGTGACTTAACACGCAACAATTAGGGGAGGAAACGTTTTGTTTTAGCTCACAGTTCAGAAGGTCTCAGTCCATTCACAGGTGGCAGCTGGAAAACGGTGGAATCACATGGTGGTGCTGCAGCCAGAGCCGGAGCCGGTGCTCTGGAGACAGAGATTATCAGAGCAGGGTGGCAGAACAGAGAGAGGCCTGGAGAGAAGGGTGGACCAGCATACGGCCCTCCAGATAAATCCCCAAGCATCCATCCTTTCCAGCCAGGCCCACCTCCCACCAGTACACAGTATCTGTGGGTACATGAGGCTTTTGGAGGATGCTTCAGATCCAAACCATGCCAGTCACACCATGCCATTTACTGTTACATGACTCTTTCTTGGGGATGTGTCTTTATTGGTTTGTCATGGTCATTCGCCAGCTTCTCTTCACTGCGCCTTTCTGGCACTTGGTGAGTAAGTAAGAGCTCATAACCTCCTGGCCTGAGGGAAGAGCGTCTCTCCCCTCATCATCTCCCCAGGCAGCGCTCAAAGTCCCTTGGTGTTCCAAGGCTCTGATGTTGCACCTGTTGGCAGTGTCCCCTCTGTGTGACATGCCCTCCCTGTCCCCGATTTCCATATGTGGTGTTATACTCTGACTTCACCGGATTATGGTGCTTACACTTTGGCCAGCCAGTCTTTCCGACACATACCACCACTTTAGAGGAGGGAAGTCAGGTCTAAATTGTCCCTGTGCTGTGCCTACCCCAGCCCAGCCGAAGCCACACACTCGCCAGGTGCAAAATAGTGCATGCTGGAGTTAAATTGAAATTAAAAGAGCCAAGCCTAGGGCGCAGGCCCAGAGTCCCAGCATTCTGGGAGGCTGAGACAGGAGGGTCGCAAGTTGGAGCCCAGCCTGGGCACTTTAGTGACTTAGCAAGACCTTGTATCAAAATTGGACATGGTTTTGGATGCAGCTCAGTGTGAAGACCTTGAGCTTGATTCAGAGTACAGAAAGAAAAGGCAGAGGGATGGAAGAATAGCACAGTGGTTAGAGCACTTAAGGCCCTGAGTTCGATTCCCCAGTACCACGTAAGTGGGGTGTGGTAGCACACATCTATATTCCCACTATTTGGAAGGCTGAGGCAGGAAGATTGCTAAATGCAAGGCCAGCCTGGAGTCCATAGTGAGTTCAGGATCAGCTTGGACTACAAAGCGAGACCCTGTCTCAATAAAAAGAGAGAGAAAGAGACTTTTTATATAGATTTTCCCAGAATCCTACAAGGAGCCAATAATAGTTGTTTTTTTGTTTGTTTTGTTTTGTTTTTGTTTTTGTTTTGAGACAGGGTCTCACTCTATAGCCCAGGCTGGTTCCAAACTCATGATGGAGTCCAGGCTGGCCTCAGACTCATTGCAATCCTCCTGCCTCAGCCTCCCGAGTACTGGGATTACAGGCATGCACCACCACACCCAGCTTATGTGGTGCTGGGGAATTGAACTTGGGTACTTAGCACTTGACTAAAACAAGTGCTTTAACCACTGAGCCATTTCACTAGCCCAAGAGCCAATAATTTGAAGAACAATTTTTAGTGTCCAGAACTCTGCTCTAAGTGCCAGTGACACAATGACTTGATCCCAGGTAAAGCAAGTGACACGTGGTCTCTTCTGCTCTTTTGTTCATATATCCTAAAGGTTAACTTAGGGCAGTAAATTCCTGGTTGTGGAATTCCTGTGCCAAAAGAGATTCCCCAGTGTGTGCAGCCCTCAACAGTATGGTAGGTCGCTAGGCATCCTGGAGGACCATCCACAACAAATATGGAGCCATGTTTTCACTGCTGCACTTGGGTTTTCAGCAGAAGGAAGGGATCCGCCTGTCCCCTCCAGTCCTCGGATTTCCCCTGTGCTCGGTTCGTGGAAATCCCTTTCTCCTCTCTCCTACTAACTCTGTAGACTTGAATTCTAGGCAGTGGTTATCCTGAGACATGTTTGTCACTGGAAAGGAAGAAAGCTCATTTGGAAAGCCCCGCCCCCATCATCACAGGTCACCCACCAACCACCCCGTGGCCTCCAGGCGCCCACATGCTGGGCACCAGTGCTGACCGAGCCCTTGCCTACTTAACACCAGGCCATGTGTCACATCTCAGATCTCAGGTGGCACTTCCTCGCAGCCCTTGGCCCAGGGCCTGGAAAAAAGAGTTGAAACTCAATACTTATTAAATGAATACATAAATCAACAACTCCACCCACTTGTCTCCAGCTGTTCATCCACGCCACTATTCTGAAAAGCACCCTAGTCAGCAAGCCAGCCTGGCGGCTTTGTGAGGGGAGGGCTGGAGCCACGTGTGGGCGTCAGACTCCCACCAGTGGCTTGCCAGTGCCTTCAAACAGCATCTCCAGCTGGGAGCCTAGAAACCCGGTGTTGATTTTTCTCCACGGAGTGTGTTTTATTTTCAGGATTCTAAATGCCGCAGGCAGTATGTACTGTTTAAAAAGAAATAATAATCATCATCATTGTTCAACAAATAAACTTTTCTTCAGTATACACTGCCTAGAGGAGTGTCACCCATGTACTCTTTCTCTGAGGATTAAAGCCAGTCCCCGCACGATGACTGCTGAGAGGACTGGGCTGGAGTCATTTTGGGAGCATGCAGAGGAGGCAGGCTAGTGGCTCCCGGGAGTGGCCTTTTTCCGAAAGGTCTGCCCCACCTGAGGTAGCCGAAATACATTTTTTAGTTCATTCTACAACAGGACACGCCCCCTTGCATGGCCGTCGGGAATGGATGAGCCACTAGCAGGTGAGTGGCAAAAGAAGCTCCGCCTCCTATCAGCGTGCTCCTATCAGGTTCTAACCCCTCCCCCCGCCCACCTGACTGAGAGGAGGTGGAGCTTCTGTCCCTGCTTCTGTTCTGCAAACTGCCATTTCAAAGCTGTGCAGGTTCCCCTCCCCTCTCCAACGGCAGTCCTTAGGAGAATGGCCTTCAACTCATCCAGGCCCTAGTATCAAAGAGGTTGGGGACCACTGTTCTATAGGATTCCAAATTGACTCCGTAGAATATTTTTGTGTTAATTAGCAAGTAGCTACGAGATCTTGGGGAGTGAAAGGTGCTGGGGGGAAGGGAACACAGCAAGTGGGCCTCAATCCTGTGGTCCTGGCCCGGAAAACTCCCTTTCTTTTTGGGTCTACCTTGATCATGTATGACGTCTCATGGAAGTCTGCGCATGTCACTGATTACTTACAGAGATGTCGTCTTGGTGGTTTATGGCTGCCCCGTGATCTGTCTTCTTTAGCATCAGTTTAATGAAAAGTTACTTAACTTTTGAAAAATGAGCTATGTTCATGCTACGCGGAGAGCTTGGGACTTTCATAATGGCCGGCAGAGTAAGGGGTCTGTAACTATATGTTAAGTAGTATGTGAAACTTCCCGGCAGGTTCCATCCAGTCGAATGGCGAGGGACTTTGCGCAAGGAGGACCTTAATCTCCGTGAACCTCATTTTCTTTATTCCTGAGTTAATAACCTTCACAGTTGAACTGTGCTCTCATCTGAACTTGATAGGCTCTGTATGTGCTTTTATGTTTGCAAGGATACTGGAATCAAGCTAGGCAGTCCTGCAGATGACGTAAATGGGTTCAGGTGAAGGAATTTGGTCATGTGACCCAGGCACACCCTGCTGAATTGTCTGTGAGACCTGGTCTCTGGGAGCTCAGAACTGTGTGTGCTTGCTGGACCTATCTGGATTATTAAGACATAATTGAACAAGTCCGTCTCTTTTCTTTCTTTTTTTTGAGGCGGGGTCTCACTCTGTAGACCAAAACTCACTATCTAGCCCAGACTGGCCTCAAACTCACTGCAGTCCTCCCACCTCAATTTCCCTGGGGTTACAGGATTACATCACCACACCCAGCTTATGATGGTGCTAGGGAATCCGACCCACTGCCTTGCATTTGGTAGGGAAGTGCTCTAACCGCCATTCCTTTCCTCCAGCCGCTTTGTAATGAGATTGAATAGGTTGCCACACATCTGAAAAACTGACTCCCGGTCACTGGAGAAAAGGCACATCCTCTGTGAGCTGTGTTTCAGGCTTTTTTCTACTCAAGCCTCAGACATGTGAACATCCAGCTACATGGTCAAGTACAGGAAGCTGGAGTGGGAATGAGACTCCGATGTCTGGCCTGGATTCTTGGTGCACACACACACACACAGGCGGTGTTTGTGTGTATGTCAGTGCATGACTTAAAACTCAGAATTGAAATCCTGTCATTTGGAGCAAAGTAGATGGCACTGGAGGACATTACATTTGAGTGAAAAAAGTCAGACACAAAGACAAATTGCTTGTCATCTTTTATGTGTGGAGGCTATAAAAAATTGATCTGAAGGCCGCTATGGTGGTGTACGCCTGTAATCCCAGCACTGAGGCAGGAGGATGGTAAATTGGAGGCTAGCCTGGGCAACCTAGCAGACCTGGCTCAAAAGGATAAAAGCTTAATAAGGGCTGGGGAGGTAGTTCAATGGGAAGGCCCTGAGTTTGATCCTCAGTACCGGAAACAGAAGGAAGAAAAAGGGAAATTTGGGGGGCGTAGGGGGGGGTTAGTTGACCTGATTGCTAGGGGCTAGGAAGGATGGAGGAGGTTGGATAGCAGGTTCTTGCTTTCTTTGCGGCCCAAGATTCTCCCGTTTCCAAGTGGATGTTTTTGGTGAAGTCTTTTCCTGAAGTCTGAGCAATTGTATTTTATTTTTCTACCTTGGATATGCAAAGTGTTGCTTTCTAAGTAACCCGTAAAGAACTACTTTCTGTTTATAGATGAAGTATTGCACATCTACTTCTGCTGGCTTTTTAAATTCCATATTCTTCCTTTCCAGTGTGACTGTTGGTTGTGAATTTCTTCCTGAGTCACTTGTAAATGCCAACTGCCCTGTGATGGCTGGATTGCTGCATTAGCCAGCAGATTTCTGCAGATAACACGCTGAGGTTTTACTACTTCTCCATTAATCCGAGGTGTGCAACTGGACCCGGCAGGTGAGGGATCAGACTTCTGAGTCAATCGAGTAGAAACTTTTGGTTGTTGTTTCTTCTGGATTACTGTTATTATCTGGTTTCCTACTGATGCTGCACTCAGAAAAGCTATGTCTTTTCTAGATATTTTTTAAAGCCAGAGAGTCTTATTTCAGCAAGTGATGACTTCAAATAACACAAATTTTGCTTCCCTAAATTAGTAATGTGAAACCATAAATTAAATTACATACTTAATTAAAATTGAAACTGATTGCCAAAATGGGTTATAAGAATGCTTTTTAAAAGTAGGATGTGGTGGGGCATGCCTGTACTCCAGGAACTCTGGGGGGCTGAGGCAGGAAGATCACAAGTTTGAGTCCAGCCTGGGGAAGTTTGTGACTTAGCTAGATCTTGTCCCAAAATTTAAAAAAAAAATTAAAATGTGCTGGGAGTGTAGCTCAGTGTGCAGATCCTGGGTTCAATTCCCAAAACTGAGAAAATAAAAAAATTTTAAAGCTGACAACTGTCACGCATTGCATGCAGTCCTTCTGTGCATGAAGACAGGAGTCTTTTGTACTCGGAGTTGAAAATGACTAGGAGCAATCTAATGACATCTAAAGACAGGAGATGGGGCATGATGCGGCAGGGGAGAGAGGGAGGAGCAGGGCGTGTGACTGGGGCGGCTCATCTGCAGTCGGTTGGCTCCATGATGACGGGGGATGGGCCACTTCCAACCCAGAACCTCTGCATAGTGAAGTTTCCTGAGAAAGCTGGACAAAAGAGGTCGCTGACTTAATGCTAACATCGGCGTTGCAGAAATCAGTATTGCCACTTTAAATCTTACCCTGGTTGAATAAAAATGGATAGATCAAATTTCAGAAATGCTAATGCACGACAAGCTGTTCTTAGGATGAAGGGAACACCATGAAGATTGTGTTCCTAAGTCTTACTGCACTTGTCTTTCCAGGGTGTGTGTGTGTGTGTGTGTGTGTAGGGGAATCAGCTGTAGCTTCTCTCAGTGGGCAGTTTGCCCAGAAGTGCCCACTGCTGAGGACCTGGACTGTAGGCTTCTGGGAGGCAGAGGGACCCTGGAGTCCCCTAAGGACAGGGATGCGTGGGTTCCTGTCACAAGCCCAGGCCTTACTTTACCATCTGTGACTTGGGTGGGATCACAGACTGTATCCTCTTTCAAGTCATCTAATGGCCTGTGAGGAAGCAAACATGCATCTATGCCTGTGAGAAGCCCACCCTCAATAACAAGGGTAGTCTGACATTTTGTATGTGTGTTTGCAAACTGAGGTGTGTATAAATGGCCCTATATCCTCTGGCGGACCAGAGTAGCTTTCGGGGTTACTATGAATTAAGGGCCATGGAAGACAGACTATCCAATAAGCCTCCCAAAAATCTTTTTTCTCCTTGCACAGCTAATTGGTTTTCAGTTCCGTTAGGGCTGGACTGGAGTTAATTCTCAGGACATACTATAGTTCTTCTTTGGTGGTATCCATTGTTCCTTTTATTCAAAGGCCTCTGGGACTTGATCTGGCTCATATCTCCAATTAGAGAAAAGGCCTGAGTCTCCCCAGTGGTGGCTCGAGTGAAGACATTGTTTGTAAGAATTAGGAATTCTGTTCACAGGAAGCGAGGACTCTGTTTGCAGGAAGTGAGGACCATTCATAGGAAGGACTCTTTCCACAGGAAGTGAGAATTTTCTTCATAGGAAATGAGGTCTCTGTTCACGGGAAGTGAGTACTGTTTGCAGCACCTTGAAAACCTTTAGTTGTTGTGTGTAGTGTTGTTATACAAATTAAGGAAAGCCTGGAAGAACTATCGATTTTGAGTCTGTTAACATAGAGGCTACCTATTTTGGATGTGTAACATAATTATAGGTACCTAAACTGTGTCCAAAATATGGAAAAAAAGGCTGAAGAGAAGTACAACCCTTTCCTGCCTTCCTCTCCTCAGTGAGGAAGGCTGGGGGAGTCATGCAGAGAGAGGCCCAGGATGGCGAGAGGAAGAGCAGTCAGGTGGATGCAGCTCTTAGGGTGCTGGGAGATTGTACTCACTGGCAAATTGAGTTAGCCAATTAAGTGAATACTGAGGATAATAGGAGTCAGTTGCCCGTGCTGAGACTTGCTGATCTTAACAACGACGAAGAGGAATGGCTAGAAAGATGCCTGAGTTGTTTCCATTGGAGTTGTGATACTGGCGGAATTAGAGAGACAGTTAAGTTCGTAGATTCCATAGCTGGGCAGATTAATAGAATTGTATGGCTATATCATAAAATAGGCTTTGTGTCAGATGACTTTACTTGACTAAAGGCTAATGTAAGTGCTCTGAGTACGTTCAGGGTAGACGAGGCTATGCTGTGGTAGCAGGTGGGCTCAAGTGGACAAATGCACTCTCAGTTTCTGATGGGTTTATTGGAACAGAGTTCCACTGTAATGTGTTTATTTAAAGAAAAGGACAGCTCTCTACATAGAGTCAGAAGAGCCTCATGCCTTAAAAACAGGCTTATTTTTCCCATGTGTGTGTGTGTGTGTGTGTGTGTGTGTGTGTGTATGTACATATATGTATATAAATATGTGTGAGATACACAATGGTTACACTGAACTTGAGTATTTTGCACACATACATATCATGTCAACATTATAATCCCTTCCCCTCCCTCTTTTTGGCCTTCCCATCTCTTCCTCATCCCCCCAGCTCCTATCATCACACCCATTTGGTTCTATAAAATGCCTGTATTTGGAGTTTCTCAAATAAGAGAAAACATGCAATATGTAACCTTCTGCGTTTGGCTCACTTCACTGAGCATGATGGTCTCAAGTTGCATCCATTTACCTACAAAAGCCTCTAATCTGTCTTTATGGAAGAACAGTACTCCATTGTGTACATGCATCACAATTTTTGTATGCATTGGTCAAAAACGGACTTACTGTAATAGCTTATCATTTTTGGAGCTTAAGTTGTGGCACCCTACCAGTGACTGTTTAATATCATGTCAAAAGGTCCCAGTGGAATTTTTTTTTAAACAAAGCAGGATACATTGATCCGGGTCACCTTATCCAAGTCACAAATGGACAAGAGTTCCTAGGAAATTTGGTTAAAGGGTCATGGGAAAGACTTAGCTCTCTAGAAGGCAAAAGTACAGTATGAAGATATCAAAACTAAAATCTTGAGGTAGATTTTTAGAGATTAAAAATGCAGGGTATCCCAGAAAAGCTCAAGACGGATTCTTCTCCGGCCTTTGCTCAAAGCTGGGAAGCCATAGTTTCTCCCAAGATGCCCTGCAAAGGACTGAATCCTTGTCAAGACTGGAAAGGGCACAAGATCGAGAAAACTGTGTGTCACTATGGAGCAAGTTTCCAACAAAATTCAGATGCCTGGATCCCCAGAAACTTTCCTGATATGTTCACCCCTATTTTTTTCTTGACACACATCTCTCACCCTCACCACAGAGTGTCCCAACCGAGCCAGCCAAGGCACCTGCCCCCCCTGCTGCTCTGCAGGCCTCTGAGCATGGGGCGCAGTAAAGGAGGCCAGGACAGGTCTGTGGGCTGGGGAGATGGGGCTCTTTCACCAAGATGTGTGTACTGACTTGTCCAAATGAGCCCCACCTTTAGGTACTACTATTCACATTTGCTAAAAATATTATAATTTTTTTTTCAAGCTTTCTATACAAAATGGAAGTACAGAACCATGGAGGCAAGCTGTTTAAAGGACTCCACAGTCCCCACCACACATGGGCATAGTTGCTGCAGGTGCCACTGTTGACTGGGAGGGAGGAAAAAAGCACTCATCAAACTGACAATGACGTCACAAGGACTGCAGGAAAAAAACAGCATCTGTAAAAGCAGAAACAAAGCCAGGATCATTTGATTCTCCAGCCATGTTGTCAGATAAATGGCACTGGTGATGGTTCAGGTTTGAGACAGTGGCACTAAATGCTGTGTTTCTCCCAGGGATGTGGAATCAGAGTTAGTAAAAAGGGGAATATCTGGGGCTTTCCAACCATAATAACTTTTGATTTTTGAGACAGGGTCTTGCTAAGTCACTAAGTGGTCCAGACTGGGTTCAAATCTGTGATCCTTCTGTGTTGGCCTCATGGAGTGCTGGGGTTACAGGCCTGCGCCACCATATCCAGCTTTAATGTGCCAGTTTTTAGGTACATGAGTTTCAACTCTACCATCAGAATCTTGGGGATATAGCCATCGGCTGGGTCCCCAGTATTTCTCCCAGGGCTTCTTTAATTTCATGGTTTAAGTAAAATAAATGGTTACTAGCTTCTGTCATCCTCTGTTCCTCTCTACAGATCTGTGAGAGTAATCCTTCAAGATAATCCCTAACAGCAGGGGCACGGAATTCCCACCCCGTAAATGACAGTGTCTCACCCAGTGAGTGCCTTGTTTTGATCTCCATTTATTGATTACTGCAGATGCAAAGCACTCTGTGTGGCACCCTATACCCCCACAAATATTTTAATGTCCTCTGAGTCCACAACACTAAGCCTACTGTGTCAAGCCAGACCCAGTAACACAGGCCTGTCATCCCCGACTTTGGAAGGCTGAGTGAGGCAGGAGGATCACAAGTTGAGGCCCAGCCCGGGCAACCTAGCAGCGTGTGAAACCCTATCTTAAAACAATAAAAATTTAAAAAGAGCTGAGGACGTAACTCAGTGTGAAGGCCCTATGTTCAGTTCCCAGTGCCAGAGAAAAAAGATTCAAGTCAAAGCACCCCTCACCCAGTATGCACCAGTAACCCCTCCCTTACCAATGTGTGGACTTCAAAAAACAGCTCCAGCTGTTTTTGCAGTGTATAGTCACTTAGGCAGTGATCACCTGTCCTGGAAAAAGGCCTGCAGAACCTGTCTCCCTCCCTCATTCTGTTGCTGTTGTCATGCCTTCTCTGGGTCCTTCTTCCAGAGCCCCCAGATCCCATTCATGGTACAGCTGGGAACAGACTCAGGTCTTAGAATGGGCCTCACAACCATGACTATCCTGGCTGGTGCTTCGAGGCAGGTCTCTCTTGGCTAAATCCGGACTGGATTTCATTGCTGTTGTCACTGGTGTACAAATCAAGTAGGATTCAAATGAGATGCTTATCTGATGCTAGCTCAAAAAGGAATAGTTAAGTCACTGAGATGCACTGATTATGGAAAACTAGCTTAAAATAATTAGGAGGATCAGCCGGATGCTGGCAAATAGAATCCAGCAAGTGATTAAAAAGATCATGATCACATTGGCTTCACTCCTGGGATGCAAGGATGGTTCAATATGCATACATCAATTAATGTAATAATATACCATATTAAATAAAAGCAAGAACAAAAATCACATGATCATCTCAATAGACGGAGAAAAAGCCTTTGACAAAAATTAACATCCACTCAAGATAAAACCTCTGAGAAAAGTAAGTGGAGAAGGACCTTGTTGGAAACTGGTAGAAGCCATTTATGCCAAACCTACTGCCAGTACTGTACCAAATGGGGAAAAATTGAAAGCATTTTCCCTTAAGTCAAGAATACAATGGGGCTTTCCACCCTGACCACCTTATTCAATATAGTTCTCAAAATCCTAGCGAGAGCTATCAGGCAAGAGAATGAAATAAACAGAATATGTGCTGGAAAGCAAGAAGTTATACTATCCTTATTTGCAGATGGCATGATTCTTTACATAGAAGACCCCAAAAAGTCCACCAGGAAACTCTTAGAGCTAGGTAACAAATTCAGCCAAATTGAAGGATACAAAATTAATACAAAAATCAATAGCATTCCTCTGTGCTAACAGTGAACTCAATGGGAGAGCTGAGGAGAATAATCTCATTCTAAATAGCTCCTTAAAAAAATTAAATACTTGAGAGTAAACTAAGGAAGCAAAGGACCTCTACAATGAAAACTGTATTATGCTGAAAAAATGGAAAAGGACATTAGAAAACCAAAGACATTCTCTGTTCCTAGATAGGCACAATTAATATTGGCAAAATGGTTGTACTACCCAAACTGATATACAGATTGAATACAATTTCTAGAATGCTAACACTTTTCTCAGCATTTGAAAGAATAATTTAAAATTCATATGGAACCCAAAGAGACCCAGAATAGCCAAAGCAATCCTCAGTAACAAGATAGAGGCAGGTGACATTACAATTTCAGAGGTCAAATTATATTATAAAGCAACAGTGATAAAAAAAAATGTATAGTATTGACACAAAAACAGATTGACCAGTTGAACCAAACTGAGGATGCAGAGACAATCTCAAGTAGCCTCAGCTACCTGATCTTTGATCAGAAATATACACTGGAAAAGCAATAGCCTCTTCAATGAACAGTGGTGGGAGAACTGGTTATCCACAAGCAGACAAATGACTCTAGACGCACACCTGTTACCATGTACCAAACTCAAAGTGGATAAAGGACCTAGACATTAAAACTGAAACAAACAGTGAATCTCCTGGAGGATAACATAGGTAAAACTTCTGAAGACGTAGATGTGGACAAAGCCTCTTTCAGTAGGACACCTGATGAAAAATAACCCCCCAGAATCAACAAATGAGATAATGTCAAATTAAAAAGTTTCTGCGTGGCAAAGGAAACAATTAACAGAGTGAAGAGAGAACCAACAGAATTGGAAAAAAAAAATGTTACCGCCTACACCTTGGACAGGAGGCTAATAAGTAGAATAAACAAAGAACTGATAGATCCCTCAAAATCAAAGACCCAATTAAAAAATGAATAGACAGTTCTCAGAGAAAGAAGTACAAATGGCCAGCGATTATATGAAAAGATTTTGAATGTTCTAACAATTAGAGAAATGCAAATCAAAACATTGCTAAGATAGCATCTCACCCCAGGGAGAATGACTTGTATCAAGAACTCATACAGCAATCAGTGTTGGCAAGGCTACATGGGAAAAGGAACCCTTCTACATTGCTGGTGGGATTGTAAACTGGTATAACCACTATGGAGCACAGTGTGGAGATGCCTCAAAAGGCTGAAAATAAATAATCCCATTCAATCCAGTGATACCTCTTCTCAATATTTTTCCAAAAGAGTTAAAAGTCATGGAGGGGGCTGGAGGAATGGCTCAGTAGTTAAAGCACTTGCCTCACAAGCTGTTGGACAAGCGCTTAAGTACCTGAGTTCAATTCCCTAACACCACATAGGCCGGTGTGGTGGTGCATGCCTGTAATCCCAAACAGGATTGCCGTGTCCAAGGCCAGCCTGGGCTCCATAGTGAATTCAGAACCAGCTTGGGCTGCAGAGCGAGACCCAGCCTTAAAAAAAAAGCAATGGAGACCAGAGATGCATGTATGTATACTTGTGTTTATAGCAGCACAACTAATAATAGCTAAATTGTGGAAGAAATACCCATCAACAGACCAATGGATACCAAAAATGGTTTAATACATGCACAGTGGAATACCAGTCTTCCATAAACACAGACAGATTTGAGGCTTTTATAGGTAAATGAACGCAGCTTGACACCATCCTGCTGAGTGAAATGAGTCAGATACAGAAGATTAAATATTGCATGGTTTCTCTAATATGAGAAATCCAGAATACAGGCATTTTATAGAACCAATAGGTGACATATTGGGAGTCAGGGGGAAGAGAGAGGACCCACGAGGATCAAAGGTGAAAGGGAAAAGATTGTGAAGTTGTCACCATGTGGGTGTGCACAGAATTCTCAAGCTCAGTGTATCCATTGTGTATTGCATATATATACTAATAAAAAGGGGAAAAATAATGAGGAGGGGGAAGAGAGAGGACCCACGAGGATCAAAGGTGAAAGGGAAAAGATTGTGAAGTTGTCACCATGTGGGTGTGCACAGAATTCTCAAGCTCAGTGTATCCATTGTGTATTGCATATATATACTAATAAAAAGGGGAAAAATAATGAGGTTTATCTAAGTGCCTTGATGAGTAAAATTCCCTAAATCTACCAGGGTTAAGAAAAGGAAAAAAGAAAGCTAAACTGTTGAGAACATTATCATTGGTACAGAACACACAGTGACATGTAGGTGCAGGTTTACATGTAAAAACACGTTCCAGGAGAAGCCACATTACACTGGTGACAGGAGCCACACACGAAGAGAGCCTGGGACCAAGGAGGTGTGAGAGTGGGGGAAACTTTGAGTTTTATTTTTCATTATTTATGCTTGAATTTTTTTTTTTTTTTTTGGCCCAAGTGTGTCCCATGTGGTTCGTGTCACATAAAATCTTCTCAGCACTCTGGGAGGCTGAGGCAGGAAGATGGGTGTGCCAATCTTCAGTGTGCCCAGCCTCGGCAACTTACTAAGAATCTGTCTTGAAATCAAAACCTAAAAATAGGCAAGGGATGTAAGTCAGTGTGAAGGCCGTAGGCTCCATCCCCAGCACCACCAGGAAGAAAGGAAGGAAGGAAGGAGGGAGGGAAGGGGGGAAGGAGGAAAAGAAGGAAGGAAGGAAGGAAGGAAGGAAGGAAGGAAGGAAGGAAGGAAGGAAGGAAATATAATCTGAGAGTCTGCAGAGAGGAGAAAGGGGAACATAGTTGCTATCTGTCCCTCCGTCCACAGCTAAAATATTTGGGGCAACAGCATCGTCTCTGGATCTTGCTCCCTGTAATTACACAGTATAATTTAATATCACACTTTCTCCCCCTTCTTTGTGATGTGGTTTGTCTCCTTTTTGTGGGAAAAGCTCTTCCGCTTCTGCAGCTCACAAAACCACCCCGCAGCGTGCTCTGTAAAGACAAAATTAAATATATAAAGCCTCATGTCACCTGTTCAAAGAAAAGTTCCTTCATCATCACCCCATGTCAAATCTATCAAAATCCAGTTCACTCTTCAATTTCTGCTTATTTAGTTTGTATTTTTGTGGCATGGAGAATCGAGCCCAGGGCCTTCATGCCGAGCTACATCCGAGCCCAGTTTTTAGTTTTAATCTTGAGAAGGCGTTTCGCTAAATTGCTGTGTTGCCCAGGCTGGGCTGGAACTTGGGGTTCTCCTGTCTGAGCCTCCCAGAGTGCTGGGATGACAGCCTTTGCCCACCAGGGCCAGCTCAAATTCAGTTCAAGCATCTGCCTCCCGGCCTCAGGCACACTTCTGCTCCAGTTCCTGTACTTTTCCTTTTTTCTCACAGCCCGACAGGCCTTCCTGCCCCTCTGAGGTAACATTTATTTCAGGGTCCTGACTGCCCTGGAGCGGGCCACCTGTCAGCCCCCCTGCAACTGCCTTGCGGGAGGACAAGTCCACATCCCTCTCTGATACTGGGTTTCCCACCCCTGACAAAGCCCAGTGCCAGCGTGGACTCAATAGGTGTGTTGAATTCCACTGAAACCGAAAGGATGGGAAAGGCTGCGCCATAGAGATTGCTCACGCAAGCCGGCTTTCCTGTGGTCCCACACAGGCCCTCCACGGTAATCCAGTTCCCAGTGATCCTTCCCCCACGATTCCACTGGACTCTTTCTGTCCCAGCAGAACATGGCTTCTGCAGAGGGAGGGAGCGCCCAGCCACAGGGACACCACATCCCTGCGGTGAGTCCACAGGGACCTTCCCAGCAGGGGACCTGCCTAGAGACAAGGAACAATTTCCACACTCCCGAATTCGCCACCTCTGCCCATCAGCTTGGTAAGATAATAAGGCCCTGGATTGGGCCCCGTGTGCTCAGTGGTTAGAGCTCTTGGCCCAGGGTCCGGGCCCAGTGTACCAGTATCACATGCACAAGTCAGCCACACATGGTGGGGCATGTCTAGTGAGGCTGAGGCAGGAGGATTTCTATGAGTTCGAGGGCAGCCTGGTTACATCGTGGGTTGAGGACCAGCCTCGAGTCCAGAGCAAGTCCCTGTCTTTATATATATTGATAAAGGTGGCATCGTTTTAGTTCAGCTTTCAGGGCCCCCTCTCCCGGCTCCTCACCTCCCTCCCTCTTCCTGCCTGTCCTTAGAGCAGAGCTACACTACCTGAGGCCCAGAGTGTTCATTTTTTATTTTATTCCCTTGGTTTTTTCTTTCATCTAATAATAACTTTTTTTTTGTACTTGGCACTGAGCCCTGGGCTTTCACACGGAGCTACACCCCCAGCCCTTTTTTGATGGGTCTTTGTGTTGTCCAGGCTGTGCTTCAACTTGCCGGCTTCCTGCCTCGGCCTCCCACTGTGCTGGAATGATAGGCCTGCACCACCAGGTCCTGCTAAAAATGTTTTTAAAGGAAATTTTACTAATTATGTATAGTAGCTCTTTTGTATATCTTATTGTGACCGAGAACATTTCTGTTTACTAAAAATAAAAATAAAATAAAAAGCTAAAAACCCCAGCAGTCTGGACACGCCTGCTTTTAGCGCCAACACGCGCCTACTTTAATGCTTCCTGAGGTGTCTCCAGGGAATTAGCATGTCACAAGCCACCCGGTATGCGCTCGTCCCCGCGGACAGGGCCCGGGTCTGGCGGAGGCGCCCTTTCCCGCGGGGCCACCCAGCCCGGCCCCGCGCTGCCCGCCCTGCCCAGGCCGGAGCTCGGCTGCCCGGCGCCGCCTCCGATTCCGGCCGTTTCCAGCGCGCGCTGGTTCCCGGCACCGGCGGCCTCCCGGGGCAGGGACGGGGGCAGGGACGGGGGCAGGGGCGGGGGCGGGGACAGGGGCGGGGACAGGGGCGGGGACAGGGGCGAGGACAGGCCCTCCGCCCCCAGCGGCTCCGGCGCGCGCTTACCTTGCCGCAGCCCAGAGACGCGGGCGACGTGCGCGACCCGCGGGAGGCCGGGCCGGCGATCCCACCCGTTGTCCCCTGGCGCGGGGCGCGGGGCGCGGGGCGGGCCCGGGTCGAGCGTTATAACCGCCCAGAAGCTGCTTCCTGCTTCATCAGTGACGGTGACGCCTCGGGACAAACGGACGATCTGGGCTGGCCTCCGCGGCAGGGCGGCCGGCAGCCGCCAGGGCCGCCAGGAGCCGCCGAGGCCGAGGGGACCGACCGCCGCTGCCGCCCGCCCCGCCCTGATCCCTGCAGGTCGCAGGTCACCGCTCCAGGTAAGGCTCGGCTGTCTACACTGATTGGCTGGCTGGTTTTGTAGGTTTTTATTTTGTTTTGGGTTTTGGCAGTTTTGCTAAATCACTAAGTGTACAAAGCCGGGCGAACTTGTGATCCTCCTGCCTCAACCTCCCAGAATAATAGTGGGATTATAGCCCCTTCGTAAATTTTGTTTTTAAATATTCTCTGCCCCCCCCCCTCATATTCTTTGAGTGGCAGCCACCTCCAAGAACATGATGGTTGTATGAACAATGACTCAAATAGTCGCTCCCGCGTCTCCCAGGTGAGATCTGCCTGGGCCCGAGGTGTCTGCCGATACACCTGTCTGCTTGCCATCTTCTGTTGCTACCTGCGTGGAGGCTGGAAATGCTTCACCAGACAAAACAGGAACTAGAAGGGACTGGAGCATAGCTCAGCCGCTAGAGTGCTTTTGTGGCAAACGCAAGGCTGTGGGTCTGATTCCCTAGCATCACATAAGCTGGGCCTGGGACACCACCTGTAATTCCAGCCTTCTGGGAAGCAGAGGCAGGAAGGTTGCAAGTTCAAGCCCAGCCTGGGCAACTTAGTGAAATCAAGTCTCAAAATAAAAAAAGAGCTGGACATAGTTCGGTGTGCAGACCCTGGGCCTGATTGATGTGCCACAGGTACGCAAGGGACCAAGTGCAGCCTTGATGTGTTCTTATTTACTGTAGAATTAATAGAGGGCCACGAACTCAAAATTGTAAGAGCATCCTTGTCTTCCAGGGGTAAGTGTGCTCACCCTGTGAGTGCTGACTCTACAGACCCCTTTTCTGTAACACACGCACGTTCTGGCACGTTCTCTGATGATACAGGTGTGCCCCCAACCATGATGGGCCAGAGCGAGGAAGCCCTGACCTTGGACCCACCCGTAGGCAGAAACTCAAAGGGAAGAGAGCTGAGGTACGGGAAATGCCAGCTCCACACGTATGTCACTAAGTTGCCCACACAGAATGCAAGTCGATTATCGCATTAGCTTGTGCCTCCCGGTGAGCGGTCCCAAGGGTGGCAGGTGGGGTGTGGCAGGTGGGGTGTGGCGGGGCCTTCAGCCCCACCCCCAGTCGCTCACTGTGTTAATCTGTACAGGTTTGTTTCTCAGACGTGAAGAGTTAGGTGCATCCACCTGCTGGTGGTGTTTAGAGAGGTAAATAGGACACAGGGACATGAAGGCACCTGCCAACTCATATTTGCTTCTTGACTGTTTTTAACAATAGTTTAATATTTGCTCAGTGAGAGCTGGGGATGCAGCTCAGTGATTGTCTAGCATGCGCAGGGTTCTGGGTTCAATCTCCAACACACACGTGCGCGCGTGCGCGCACACACACACACACACACACACACAACTGGGTCTGGTGGAACGGGCCTGTAAGCCCAGCAGTCCTCCTGCTGGGGCAGGAGGAATGCAAGTTCAAGCCCAGCATAACACAGTCATAAATAAATACATAAATACATAAACACACAAATAAGAGGCTGAGTACGTAGCTCAGTGTGAAGGCCTTGTGTTCAGTCCCTGGCACCCACAGCAAATACGTGAATAAGTAAATAGGGATTCAGCTGCATGCACACGGTAGCAACCACACAGTATGGTGCATCGCCTGGCTGTGACATCGACGGCCACAGCCAGGATCCTGGATGTGGAGCTCCATCACAACAGTCTTGGGGGGACAGCGGGTCATCAGGCCGCGTGGATTCTAAACACATAGGGATTTCAGAGGCGTTAACAGGGGCTCCCGAGCACTGACGAGAGAGGGTTTGTATACAAGGAGCCGTTCTTACCAACAGAAAAGAAGTGCTGGATTGGCCCATCCCAATCACAGGTGTATTACGGGTGTAAGACACGGAGCGAGCCAGCTGCGCTTGGTCTCCCCGGCCCTGGGCCTCCAGCCCTCAGTCAGCACCGGGGTGACCTCTAGTCTAGGAGCAGCCTCAGACAATACACCCAAGCCCGGCCTCACAGTGCAGTGGTGGCGCGTGTGACTCCAGATGTCACCCCAGCTGCCCAGCTTGAGCCTCAGGCGTGCTCCCACAGGAGCACAGCAGAGACCTGGGAGCCCCGACCCGGTGTGCAGGCCGAGCCTGTGCCGCTTCCCAGGACAGAGGGCCGTGCAGGGTGCCTCAGGAGATGCCCAGTCCACAGCGTGACAGAGAATGTGGCCGTGACAGACCAGGGCCGGGGAGGATGACCCCCGGAAAGGTGCGAGCACGCACTGACACATCCGTGAGCATGTGTGGCTGGAGTCCCAGAAGGAGAATAAAAAGGATAAAGGGAAGCGGTGACATCTGGAAAGACGGTGGCCAAGAATCTACCCAAAGTGATGGCCAGATTGATTCTATGTTATTAACTCAGTGTTATTAGTTCCACTAACCACCAGAGACCTAGGCTGTCTGATGTCAGGGACTGTGATTTCCTGTGTCACCTGCAGAAACTCCCAGGCCACATGCACTGTGTCATGACTGCCTTCTGCAGATATGCCAGTTCATGCGTCTCAACAGCCAGCTTGTGACTATGTTCATTTTTCTTTATTACATTTTATTTCTTTAGTATCTGCTTTTAATTCTGCTATCTCCTTCCCACTATTCTCTGAGGGTTATCCATCGCTACTGTTTTTTCTGATTCCTTGAAATGGATAGTAACTTGCTGATTTTCATGCTTTTTTTTCTAATACATGAGTTGAAGTCTGTACCTGCATCTCTATGCATAGCCTTAGCTGTATCTTAACCTGAGTATTGAATCAATCTGTTCCAGCCTTTCTCCATTTGCTAATGGAAGCTCTTAAAGGTTATGTATTTCCCATTAAGCACAAATGCACAGATTTAGCTACATGGGTTTTAATACCAGGGTTATTGGTTTGGCCATTTTTATCATTTCTATTATGGCTTTTTAGTTCCATATATTTCATAGAGCATAACATGATTCAAATATTTGGGAATTTTTCCTCTCCCTCTCCTCTCTATGTCTATACTGGGGATCAAGCCCAGGCAGGGTCTCATTAAGTCACTAAGTTGCTCAAGGTCGGCTCAAACTTGAAATCCTCCTGCCTCAGCCTCCCATAGTGCTGGGATTACAGACCTGCACCACTGGGGAATTTTATTTTCTCTTTATTGGTTCCTAAATCTTACTCATTCATTTATTCTGCTCTGACCAACAAGGATATTTGAAATCTTTTCTGCCATTTGGAGTTGTTGGGTTGTACTTTCTGGGCCAGCACTCAGTCCCATGCTCTATAATGGAAGTGTTTCCCATTGATGTCTGGTATGGTAGGCTCAGTTTGTGAAAGTTGGTGGATTTTGTTTTTCATACTTTGTCATTCAGCTTTGGTATATATTTAATTTTTATTTTTTGAGACAGGGTCTCTCTGTATCCCAGGGTGGTCCTGAGCTCACTATGTAGCCCAGGCTGGCCTTGGACTCACAGCAATTCTCCTGCCTCGGCCTCCTAAGTAATTATGGAATTATAGTCAGTTGCCACCGTGCCCAGCTTTATGTGGTTCTGGGGAATCGAACCCAGGGCCTTGTGCCTGCTAGGCGAGCGCTCTAACCACTGTGCCATTTCTCCAGCCCCTGTTGTTCAGCTTTGTGTCCTTGCCGGTTTTTCTTTGTTGTTGCTTGTTCCATCAGTTACTGAGGGAGGTTGTGAGAGTCACTCAGTATAGTTGTGATTTTTGTTAACTTCTATTGTTTGGTCTGCGTTTGGTTTATATGATTTGAGTCCATGATCTCAGGTACATAAAAGTTTAGGAGACTTGAAACATGCCATTAGTGATGATCAATTTATCAGCATGATAATCATCACTGGTCACCAACCAATTTTCATCAGTGATGGCAAATCGTTATTTCTTTGGGATGGAACGTCTCTCTTGTAGTTTAGAAGTGCTTCTGGCCTTCAGCTTTACTTTCTCCTGGCAACTGTTTGCCTAGGAGTTTTTAAAAATCTCTTTCTCTCTCTACTTTTGGCTTTGCGATGCCCTCATTTTAGGCTAAGCCACGTGAATCCTCACTTTTGCGAGTCAAAATGACTGAATAGTGGCACACTCATACTGTTCGGCTTGACATTTAAAGGGAGCCTTTGGAAAGCAACATCCTTTTAATAACAGCTGGTCTGAAACTCTTTGTCTTTCAAAGAGCATTTGGTCTATTTACTTTTATGTATGTATGTACGTATGTATTTATTGAGACGGTGTCTCTCTCTGTAGCCCAAGCTGGTCCTGAACTCACTGTGGGGCCCAGGCTGGCCTTGGACTCAAGGCAATCCGCCTGCCCAACCTCCTGAGTGCTGGGATTACAGGTATGCCCCACCACTCCTGGTTGATATGGTGCTGGGGAATTGAACTCAGGTACTTAGCACTTGACTTAGCACTTTCTAGGCAAGTGCTTTAACCGCTGAGCCATTCCTCCAGCCCCATCTATATTTAATGAGAGTATTTATTTCTTTTGCTAGCATGTTTGGCGTTATGGCTACCATCTTTACTATTTGTTTTCTGTGCTTCCCACCTATCATATATTCCTTTCCCTTGCTTTCGTTTTGCATTCATAAAATATTTCTATTATTGTGTTTCTTCCATTAGATTGTCAGTTTTACATTCTTTTACACTTTAAAATAATGATTTTAGAGATTACACTAGAAGATTTTTTTAATATGAGTCCTTAATTTTAATTAGTTCTTAGGTACAAGGTTGGAACACTTTAATTCCACTTACTCCTCTTTTTGTGCTATTATTATCATGCATTTTCATTATATATATATTTGTATTTAAATATAATATTACATAAAGCATAACACTTATGATTCAAATATGTATTTAAGCCCACATTACAGTAATGCACTGTGCAGTGTGTGTTCATTTACACTTACCCGTGTGTACTTTTTCTGTTGTTTGCCCATTATTTCTTTTTCTCTCATTTGAAATCTGCCAAAAGAATTCACTTTAGAGTTAATGGTAGTGCTGATCTACTGGTGCTAAAGCCTCTTGGTTCCTGTCTGAACGTCACTTTATTTTACCTATACTTTAAGAAGATATTTTTGCTGGGAATGGAAGTCTAGGTTGTCGGTGGTTTTTAATTCAGAAACTTGAAGATATCAGCCTTTCTGTCTAGATTTAATCTCTTTTATTGTGCTTTTGCAGGTATGTTTCTTTTCTGCTTATATTTTTTTCTTTTTCACCCTGGACTTCATTAAAACAATGTTCTCCTTGCCAATGTTGGTCAATGTGATATTCCTGCAGTGATTTCTTTAAGTACCACTCCTCCATTTGCTTCTTCTGGGACTTTAATTACATGCAGATTTCCAACATGCCTATGATTTTCTTACACACTTTCTAAAGTACAACTGAGCTGACCCTCAGGAGCTGTTGAGCCAGCTGTGGAAGTCCTAACTTCATGAATGACAGAATTTCTCTGCTTCAGAATTTCTACTTCATTTTTAAATTGATTCCTCAAGTAAAATCACCCATATGGTTTTATCTTTCCTTGAGCATATGAATCACAATAATTTCCAAGTTAGTGACTGAAAACCCGATACCCAGACCATCTGGGCTTTTGTTTTTTCCTGTTTTTTTTCTCTTGCTTCGGTAACTTGATATACCTCATAGTTTTTAATTGATATTTTGACTGAACAATGTATGTTAAAATGTATGGAAGCAGCTGTGAGCGTGAGCTTGGTTCCCAACACGACGTAAGCTGGGTGTGGTGATGCATGCCTTTAATCTCTGTACTTGAGAGGCCAAGGTAGAAGGATTGTCATGAGTTTGAGGCCAACCTGGGCTACACAGGAGCTCAGGACCAACTTGGACCACAGAGTGAAACCCTGTTTAAAAAAAAAAACAAGAGCAAGGTAAACAACAACAAAACAACATGCGGGAGCTTTGGATGACGTCATTACTTTCTGGAAGACCACACCCCGTTGGACGACCAGGGAGAAACGGTCTGGATGAAGGGGCCCTAAGGACGCGTGTGGCCAGAGAAGGCCGCGGGAAGGGGAGCACCTGGGCCAACAGTGGCACTACATTGACAGATTTGCTTTCAGTTTCCACTTTGTAAACTTTTTATTTAGACTCCAGGCAGTGACCCAGGCCTGTGTCTCCCATGTTCAGTGTCCTCAAATAACTCCTGTGTCGTGGGGCTGAGTCCCTGAGCCCCGCAGAGTGCAGGAGGAGGACCCATGACACACTCTGAGGGCTCAGAGGACACCCTCCCTTTGTCCTGTCTTCTCCAGCTTCACAAAGCGCTGCCCATGGGGCTGGCAGTGGGACCCGGGCTGCTCGGATATTAGGTGGTGCTGCCTTTTACCCTCTCACAGACCCTCATCAGCAAGGACAAAGGGGCAGGGGGTCTCTCACCCCTGCTGAGTCACCAAGGTTCACCTGACCTGCCCAGGATACAGGGAAACCCAGGCATATGGTCTGCAGAGCTGGTCCATAGCCTCCCGAGCCCAGGAGGGGCTCTCCTGGCCCACCCAGGACTACGGGTGTCCCTGAGCAAGCTGTGCCCTGGGCATCCAATGCGCCCAGGTCTGCGAATCAGACCCACATTGGCATTAGCACCCCCAGGACTTTCTGAAAAAAAAAAAAAACTTTCGGGACAGTCACAGAGGGGAACGAGGCAGGCACAGCGCAGGACAGAGTGCTGAAGTGGCGTGCCCGCGCACCCTGCCCTGCGGCCCCACTCAGCGCTCATCTCAGCAGCTGGTCCTTTACACACTCCTTCCCTCCTATTCACACACGTTTCCTTCACGTGGGTGCCCCATTCAGGTGCCCCAGCTGGGCAGGTCCCCTCCTCCCTCAGGGCAGGGGAGAGCAGCCCCACAGATCATAATTGGTAATGGGGTGGCAGGACACACAACACCCTTCCCAGGGACAGCCGAGGGCTGCCCGACGGGGAGGAAAGTCCTACGGCAGGACCACTGGCAGTGTCAGCCAACTAAGAAGGTCTCGGTCTGCCTGGACTACCTGAGGCCTTGTCCCCTCTGAGGCCACGTCCCCCTCATGCCGCGTCCCCATCCCCCTCCCCACAGCACAGCACCTTCTCCATAAGCCACATGTACCAGGACCTAGTTCAGAAGTAACCGCAATGAAATACAGACCCTGCGAATGTGGTGACCTGAAGGACAGCAGGAGGACCGCCTTCCTGTCTCCTCCCTCATTCCCCCGTGTCCTTCTGCAGACAGAAGGACGCCTTTAAACAGAAATTCACTTCACAAACCACTTTCAATAACACAAAGCCCGCACAGTGAGCCAGGACCCCGTTCCGTGGGCAGCAGTGCCAGCTGGGGCACAAGGAGCCACCAAGGGGTCTGGATTCACCTGAAGCTGTGGGTACCAGGTACAATGGGGTGGGATAGGAGGGGCTGCCAGGGGCTTCTAATCCGGAACTCAGTCTCTGTCACTATAGCCCTTCCCAGGGAAAAGATCGCTCACTGAGGCTCAGACTGTAACCGCAGGACTGTGAGCCAGTTTGCTGAGGTGGCCTCATGCCATCCCTGGCCCTGAAATGGCTCGATGACTTGAAGATGCAAGGGAAGACTAGAGGCAGTACCTGTGAGCCCCAAACTCGAGCAGCCAGTGATCCCAGTGCAACAAAAGTTGAATTAAAGATGTGCAGACACAGTCACAGGGCGATATTTTTCTTCTTCATCTCAGCGACTTCACACCAACTCCTGGGGACAGGGACCGTTTCCTCGCAGGCTGAGGTGACTGCAGGCACAGAGCTCTGGACATGGCACCCTGAGGACAAGATCTCCAGAGGAGAGTCCTCAAGCTAAAAGCCACAGATAACGAAACCTGAAAGTATCACTGCCAAGCCGCCTCCCACACAAACGAATTAACAAATCATTTCCTGTGCTCCTCACCTTCAATGTTTGGCTCTTATCTGTTATCTGCTCACCAGGTTGAGTGTTTCATTCTTGTCTCCAGCGTAACCTGCTTTCATTTATAACTATGTCACCGACATCAGCCCAGCCAACCCCTTTGGCTCCAACTGGCAGGAGGCGCCTTTCCTCCTCTCTGGCCACCTGAGTCTGACCCTGGAGACAGCTCTGAAACGGGTCACATGTTCCCATCTAGTCTGCCAACCACACTGGGAGAAATTACCCATAAGGCACAGCGCAGCTGTCCGTTAAGTGTTGTTCTTAGGAAAGCTGAGTTTGCTCCTCCTTCCCCTGACTGCCTTTTCATGTCCTTCGTGTGTTTGGTTTTCTTTCCTTCTGGGTGTAGCTGATAGGTATTTTTTGTGTGTACCGAGGGAATTACATTGAGCATCCTGAAGTTCTGTGCTCTGATGTGAATTCCCACCAACTTTATCAACATGCAAAAGGCAGCTCCTCTCCGGCTCCAGTCCCACCTGTGTAGGCGACTGAGGTCCTAAAGTGTCATCGGTGTGCCACACTGTAGGTCTCAAAATTCACAAAAATCTTAATATGGGAAAGGTTTTTGTTTTTTTAATACAAAAGCCTCTTATATCCTGTAGAAACCGAAAGCAGTCCTGACATCCAGGACTACAAAGGACCACCATCATCAGAGGCACGCCTTCACAGGGCTTGGGGGGTCCTCCTGTCATTTACCCCGAAGGACCCTTTACATGGAGCAGGTCTAAAGTGGGGAAATACAGCTCTCCATGCTCGTGTCTGGCAATGCCTTAATGTCTCTGTCGTTATGGAGGGAAACTTTGCTGATATGGAACTCTTAATTGATAAATGTTTTTCCTTGTTTTTCTTTCACTGAACTTTCAGGACAGCAGCCCATCTCCTTCCAGCCTCCAAGGTTTTTGATGACGAATCTAAGGTGAAGGTGTGGCAGAGAGAGGGCACGTGCAAACCCCGCCAGAGCATCCGAGCAGCCTGACAAAACCCTCTCTCAAAAAGTGAAGATGTTGGGGATGTGGGTCAGTGCAGAGGCTCTGGGCTCAGTCCCCAGTAGTCGGGGGCGGGGGGAGAACTAGGGATATTATGACGGGAAGGATCTTTCTGTTGGCTTCCTGGGCATGTGTATGCCTAAGTGTGTTTACATCCGCTACATTGTCCTAGTGTCGATTATGTGGTAACATCATGTTGGACTAATCCAGGAGAATTTTGAAAAAATTCGGTGTGTCAGGTGTATACATCATAAGCTGCATAAGTGTAGAAACAAAAATTATTATAGCTTCTCCAACTGGAAACAGAAAAACAATTGATGCATGCATTGTTTCATGGCTTTGGCTGGGCCATTTCGTATGTGGGGGTTAGGGCTGGCTAAGGCTGAGCCATTTTATGCTTTGACCTTATAAAAAGCCCAGGTGAGGTCCTATATGTCACGCACTTGACCTCACAAGAGGCCTGTGTGAGCTCAGGCCAGGCTGTGGGTATATAAGGCCCTGGCTGCGTAGGGCTCTGTCCACTGCACAAGGACTGCTCGTTTGCTGCTGACCCTCGGGCTCACACACCTGGCGATTGTGCACCGCTGGTTGGCGTGGCCTGTGTACTTCCTGTAGGGAGCTGTTGTGAGTGACCTGCTGGCTTAGCACCTCGCTTGGCTGATATCCTGACTCCCTGCCTCACTATGCCCCGTAGTGGAAGTAGCGAGCCAAGACGAACGCAGAGCCTCGTGGCCAGCTTCCCCCTGGCAGAGACCCTCACGCACCAGTACCAGGTCCTGCGGCCGCAGCTACGGTCAGGTCGTACTGGCCGAGCACCTGCGCACGGGGACCAAGGTGGCGATAAAAGCAGTAATCAGGGGATCCATGCCCCAACTCCCCACCTCTGAGTGGGAGCTCAGGAAGCAGCGCCGGCACAGCAATGTCATCAAGATCCTGCAAGTTATGCCAACAGAAGACGCTGTGTATATGGTGACAGAATACGCAGGCGGGGCGACCTCTGGGAACACGTGAAGGAGGTGGGCCCCTTGCCCGAGTCCCAGGCCCAGAGGCTGTTCAGGCAGGTGGTGCGCAGGGTGCGCCACTGCCACCAGCACGGCGTCGCCCACCGAGACCTGAAGCCCGAAAACCTGCTCCTCGATGACCAGGGAAACGTGCGGGTGAGCGACTTCGGGGTAAGCAGCAGGTTCGTCCCGGGGCAGAAGCTGGCGGAGGTTCTGGGCACGCTCCCGTACATGGCCCCGGAGGTGCTGTCTGGGAAACACTACCACGGCCCGGCCGCCCACGCGTGGAGCCTCGGCGTGCTCCTCCTGTACACCGTGACCGGGGAGGAGCCCTTCGACGGGTCTAGCGTGACCGTGAAGAGGAAGATCCGGCGGTGCAGGTACACCTGCCCTCGTCATCTCTCCCGGCCCCTGCGGGACCTCATCTGCCAGCTGCTCCGCTTCAGCCCCCAGCGACGGCCCACCATGGAGCAAGTCCTGGCGCACCCGTGGCTGCTCCGGGACCGGGACCAGGACCCTGAGCCGGCTCCTGAGCCACTCCGAGACCCCAAGCGTGATGCCATCCTGTAGGTCGTGGCTATCATGAGCCACAACCCGCAGGACGTCCTGGAGTCGCTCCAAGGAAACACATTTGATGAGCGGATGGCGACTTACTTAGTCCTGCAGGGCTGGCACCACCAGAGTCAGGCGTACTGATCCCCAGGGAGCACCTTCCGGGTCCCCCACACCACCTGCCCTCTTGGTCCTGCCCCCTGAGAGGAGGGCCAGCATGCCAGCTGTCTGCCAAGTGACCTGTCAGCCCAGGGAGGACATGGAGCTGGGGAAGGAGGGTGGCAGTTCTGCCTTCCATCCTGCTCCCCGCCTATCCTGCCAGAAGGGGGAGACCCAGGCTCCCTGTGCAGCCTTCCCGGGTGGCCCCGAGGCGTCCCTTTCCAACCCCAGGGTCACTACCGCCACTTCTAAAGACAAGGGGCTGGAAGAGGGTCAAGAAGAGAGTTTCCACCTGCTTCCGGGCACTGTGCTGCTGCCTGCCAACCAGAAGGCACCAGGTAGCTCCCATGTAAGTACTAGACGGCAGGGACAAAGCTTTAGGGGGTGGGGCAGTGTCCTTTGGATGGGGGGCAGGAATCGGGCAAGAGAGGGCAGGGCAGGGTTGGGCAGAGGGCAGAGTTTCTGGGAGGTTGGAGCCATCAGCTGGGAGATCTATGGCAGGAAAGAGGATGGAACCACAGCCAAACATAATGTCTTGTGTATTTCCTTCCATTTTTAAGAGAAGCCCACCCTATGTGGACACCGCACTGCCTTGGGGACCCGGGACCTGCAGCATGCCCAGGCTGTGCCCTGCCTGCCTGCACATCTGAGGCCTCCGTCCAGCACGGAAGAGACACGTGCACACAGTGCCACAGGCTTCATTGGCGGGATCCCTGTGGGAAGCAGCACAGCCTCAGGCCCAGAGCCCCAAGGCCCCTGGTGCTCCCCCGAGCTCCTGGGATGGCAGAGGCAGTTCTCAGTGTGTCGCTGTCAGATCTGACGACCCCGGGACAGCCGTCGCTGTTTTGCTGCTGTGACTGCAGGTGGCAGTCCTGGAGGGCTGGGAGCCAGACCCAGGGAAGGTGACTTCCGTGACAATCACCCCAGCAGCCACAGGATGACAACGTGTCTGTGAAAGGTAAAGGCTCTGGGATGCCACATATGGACCCAGCCTTGCCTGGATGCCATTGTCACTGGCCTGTTCGTTATCGTCTGTCTTCATTCCAAAGTTCTGTGCCCCTTTCAGCTCCTTCTTGCAGGGAGCTCTTGAATGGTGGCTCGTGGGGCTCAGCTTTGTATAGTTGGTGATCTGTGACTTGGTGACTGTCTAGTGAGAGCACTGGGCACACAAAGCTGACCCAGCCAGGCCCACACTCAGGCAGCCCTTGTGAAAGGCTTCACGGGTCATGATTGGTCCTGGGGACCTGGACCGGAGCAGCTTTGCCGAGCTGACACGGGCCCGGCTTGTGCTCCTTTCCCACTGCGGCCTCTGGAAGACACGGCCTTGTCTGGCTCAGGGCTTGGCGGCGGGCGACATTGCGGGAGGCTGTGCTGGAACGGCTGCTCATAGGCAGACGCAGGCTCTTCACTCAGCATCAGAATTTACCTTAAAAGAAACTGAGAATTAGTTCAACTCGGGTGTGAAAAGCAACCCACGGGAATTGAGGAAAACATCTAAATTTGCCAATGCTCCCATTATTCCGCCCCCTCCCTCTTCTACTTAGGCACACCCGGGTACAACTAAGTCAGGCCAGTCTGTCCTGTCACCAAGGCAGGGTAAGCATCCTGCTTTCCTTTCCCCCAAAGCCACTGAAAAAAAGTTTAAGAATGAAGCAAGCCGCCATCATGTCAGGCTTCACAGGGACTACTGTGTTCTCAGATGACCCGTGTGTACACTGAAGCCACTTCTGAAATAAGTCACTCTGAATTCCAGGGACACGCGGGACAGGAGGCGCTGCATTTCCAAGGAGATCCCTGAAGCACTCTGAGCAAAGGAGCTGGCTAGGAGACCTTGGGTTGGGGACACCATCAGAAAGGGCTCCAGATGCTCTGAGGCAAATCCCCAGTGAGCTGTGGGGACCATCGCATGCCTGCCACCTCCCCTGGATGCCAGCCGCGTCCCTGCTTCCTTGGTGTCGCTGAATGTGGGTCTTTCCTCATCTCTGCCGGGTCGCTGGGCTCTGCCCTGCAACAGTCTAGACAGATGTGTCAAGCCAGACCAGTGGCATGCGCAGGCTGTGACCCCACACTTTTGGAGCCCAAAGTCCAGCTTGGGCAACTCAGTGTCTCCGTGTCTCAAAATTAAAAACAGAGCACTGGAGATGTGGCTCCGAGTGAAGGTCTTGAATTCCACCCCGATCCCCGGTCCAGAAAAAAAAAAAAAAGAGAGAAGAAAGAAACCTAGACCAATGTTTTCAACCTGCAGCTGCCATATTTTTAGCTTTTTTTTCTGGTGAAAAATAATTCTCTTGAGCTACACATAAAATGTTTAATATTAGAACTTGTCGTTATAACATTAAATAAAAGTGAGGGATGCTGTAGTTTGGATCTGGAGTGTCCTGCAAAAGCCTCAGGAATTTGGAACTACTGTTACTAGGAGGTAGGACCTGGCTAGAAGGGGCAGGTGCCTGGGATTTGACCTGGGAAGGTTGTGTCAACTTGTTGCAATTGGGGACACCCAGGGCAGAGCTTCCAGGTGTGTGTGTTGCTGACCTGGGAGCCAGAAGCAAGGGGTGGGGAGGGGGCCCAGACTGGTGTCAGGAAGGAGGAAGAAATGTCACATCATCTTCCTGGGAAAGCTTTGGCGCCACCTGGGTCTGCAGGCCTCACGGGGCTTCTGCCTCGCTTGGCTCGGTCTGCCGTGGGGTGAGCAGCGCTCCTCTTCCATGGGCTTCCGCTGTCGAGGGTACAGCCTAGGAGTGCACCTGTGAGGCCTGAAACTGACCTTAAAATAAATCTTTCCTCCCTTAAATCGTGGATGTTGGGCATTTTGCCCCGGCAAGGAATAAGTAACTAAGACAAGGGATTTTTAAAAAGCCCTGCAGGCCTCCAATTGGGCGTGACTGGCCCCAGCTGTGTCCCTAGACCCGAGCGCCCAGAGATGGCAGCCTCACCTTCGAGTCCCGTCTCTCCGGGGTCACTCTCCCATGCTGCCTGGTACCCAGTGTTTTGACCACTGAATGCTCGTGTCTTCAGGGGAGGGGCCGCGTGACAGCCGAGGCTCCGCAGGGCACCCGTGGGGATCTGGGGCTGAACTTGGCTCCAGTGTCAGGCAGGCCGGAGGGAGGATTAGGCCCGCGCGGGGCGTGAGCGCCCGATGGGGAGCAAGAGCCACTAACACACACACAGCACCGGAGCCTGGGCGGCTCCAGCTGCGGCCCGCTG